>RJWK010016004.1:0-35798 GCA_004363435.1 Platanista minor | reverse complement strand
CAATTTTTAAAAAATTTTTAGAAAAATGACACAGAATGCTTAATTTTTCATTTTAGTTTATTTTGAATTTAATACTTTTCATTGTATTATGGAAAGCAAAAATCTCTTTTGAAAACGGCTTTTAAAAATTATTAGGTAAAAGAGCAGTCAAGATGGCAGAGTAGAAGAACATGCTCTCACTCCCTCTTGCGAGAACACCAGAATCACAACTAGCTGCTGGACAATCATCGACAGGAAGACAAAGAAGCAGCCACAATGAGACGGTAGGAGGGGCACAATCACAGCAAAATCAAATCCCATAACTGCTGGGTGGGTGACTCACAGACTGGAGAACACTTATATCACAGAAGTCCACTGGAGTGAAGGTTCTCAGCCCCACGTCAGGCTTCCCAACCCGGGGGTCTGGCAACGGGAGGAGGAATTCCTAGAGAATCAGACTTTGAAGGCTAGTGGGATTTGATTGCAGGACTGGGGGAAACAGAGACTGCACTCTTGGAGGGCACACACAAAGTAGTGTGCACGTCAGGACCCAGGGGAAGGAGCAGTGAACCCAGGGGAGACTGAACCAGACCTATCTGCTAGTGTTGGAGGGTCTCCTGCAGAGGCAGGGGGTGGCTGTGGCTCACTGTGGGGACAAGAACACTGGCAGCAGAAGTTCTGGGAAGCACTCCTTGGCGTGAGAGCCCTCCCAGAATCTGCCATTAGCTCCACCAAAAGCCCAGGTAGGCTCCAGTGTTGGGTCGCCTCAGGCCAAACAACCAACAGGGAGGGAACCCAGCCCCACCCATCAGCAGACAAGTGGATTAAAGTTTTACTGAGCTCTGCCCACCAGAGCAACACCCAGCTCTACCCACCACCAGTCCCTCCCATCAGGAGACCGGCACAAGCCTCCTAGATGGCCTCATCCACCAGAGGGATGACAGAGGGTGATGAAGTTACATCCTTAAAGCAATGAAAGAAACTGACAACCGAGAATTCAACATGCAGCAAAAATATACTTCAAGCATTAAGAAAAAAAAAAAAAGAATTAAGAAAAAATAAAGTTTCAAACAAACAAAAATACAAAGAAATACTAAAGGGAGTTCTTCCAACAGAAGGAAAATAATCCCAGAGGGAACCAAAGACTCACATGAAGGAATGAAAAGAAATGGTAAATATAAATGAATACTAACTGCATAAAACAGCAATAACAATATGTCATGAGGTTTTATTCACATGTGAAATTAGAATAAATGACAGCAGCAGCACAGAAGGGAGCAGGGGATTTATTGAGTTGAAGTATTCTCAGAACCATGCATTGTGAGGGAAGTGGTTAAAGTAACAATTTAAATTCTTAAGTGAAGGACAGATGTTGTCCTCTCGAGGATAATGGCTAAAAGAATAACAACAGAATATATAATTAACAAGCCAATAGAGAAGAAAACTGAATGTTAAATACTTGATTGGTTTAAACGTGCAAGAAAAAAAGAAAACAGATCAGATCATTAGAAAACAAATAGAAAAATGGTAAATTTAAACCTAAATATATTATCAATTACTTTAAATGTAAATGGACTATTAGATACTCCAAAGATTTGTAAGGTGAGAGAAAAAAAGCAAAATCCAACTACATGCTGCTTATAAAAGAAACAACTCAAAAATAAGTCTGAAAAGTTAAAGTATAAAAAAGATACACCATGTAAACACTAACCAAAGGAAAGCTATACTAACATCAGACAAGTAGACTATAGGTCAACAACCATTACTAGAACTAGAGGCATTTAATTACAATAAAAGGATACAACAAGAATATGTAACAATTATAAATTTGTATGTATCTAATAACATATCCTCAAAATATATTTGAAACAGCTAACAGAATTAAAAGGAGACATAAAAATTCATCATTACAGCGAGACATTTAGCTTATCTATCTCAATAATTGACAGAATTGACAAAAAAACCTATGGATAGGAAGTTTGATCAATTCAATTAATAAATCTGATCTAATCTACAGATATAGAATGCTACACCAATAACTACAGAATATACTGTACAGTCTATTCAATTGTACATGTATCATTTATCATTTACCAAGAGTAACCACATCCAAGCTATAAAATAAGTCTCAAAAATATCAAAAGACTAAAATCTTTACAGCACGTTATTTGGTAATAATGGGATTAAGCTAGAAATCAATTTTAGAAGATCATTAGAACATCCCAAATAACTGGAAATTAAGCATTAAGTGTCTAAGTAACTTACAGGTCATAGAAAAAAAACTACAATGGACATTTTAAAACTTCTTGAGCAGAAAAATTTAAATATGACATCAAAACTTATAGGATGTTATTAAAACCATGGTTTAAAGGAAAATGCAGACCTTTGAATGCATATATTAGAAAAGCAGGCTGAAAATCAATTATCTAAGCATCTTTCTCACAAAAAGTTAGAAAAATAACAGCTAATTATAGCCAAAAGATATTAAACTTGACATAAGAAGAAATGGCAAATATGTATAGGTCTACACTTAATATAATTGTATCCATAATTTAAAACTTTACTACAAAGAAAATCCCAGTCTCAGGTAGCTTCACTAATGAATTTTCTATCAAACATTGAAGGAAGAAGTAATACCAATCTCTTCCAGAGAATTGGATGAAAAAGGGAAACACCTCACAATTGATTTTATAAAAGACCAGCATATCCTTGATACCAAAACAAGGCAAGTTCATTACACAAAATGAAAATTACAAGCTAATCTCTTCCCTAAACATAGACACAAAATTCTTAAGCAAAATATTAGCAAATTGAATCCAACAAAACACAAAAGTAATAGCACATCTATCACTTGGGTTTATGACAGGAATGCAAGATTGTTTTAACGTGTTGTAATGATTACCACGTTGAAAAAATAAGGGAAAAACAAATTATATGATAATCTCAATAAATGTAGAAAAAGTTTTTGAGAAAAGTCAACACATGTTCATGATTTAAATGCCTATCAAATTAGAAATAAGAGAATTTTCTTAATTTAGCAAAAAGGTTTCAACAACACTAAGTAAATGCCTACTTTAAATATTGAAAACTTTCTCCCCTGAAATTGAGAATGAGAGTTAAGACAAACATATGCTATCATCACTACTATTCAAAATTATAAACAACGTCCCAGCTAGTACAATGAGGCAATAAAAAAAAAGGAAAGTATAAGAACTGGACAATAAAAAATAAAACTCTTTACCACATAAAATGATCATGCACACAGAAAATCCAAATGAATCTATGGATAAACTATTAAGACTAAGAAGTGAATGTAGCAAAATCCTTGGAATCGAGGTCAACACACCAAAATCTATCGTACTGCAGTAGATTTATACAGGCAACAAAAATTAGAAGGTGAAACGTTAAAACATGTAATTTGCAGTAACGACGAAAAGAATACAACTTAATGAAAGATATGTAAGAATGCTACAAACAGAACTTGAAAACATTAGCTAGAGAAATTAAAGACAACCTAGACAGAGAGCTATCTGAAGTTCACTGACTAGAGGACTCAGTATTGTGAAGATGTTAACTCTCCCAAATTGATCTACAAATTCAGCTAATCCAAATCTCAGCCAATGTCCCTTTTTTAAGTGGACTTTCCCTGGCAGAAAACTCTACCACTTATAGACCAATCAACCGTGACCTAGAGGTGAATAATCAAACCATTTAAATTTACTGCAGACCAAAGAATAAACGAACCTCAGTCCAGATATAATTTTGAGCTCTAAAATGCTTTAAGCTCCTCCTAATTATCTGACTCACTGTTGCAGTAAACATTTTTAAAGGTCTCAAACTCTTCCATCATTGTCTATAAGATATAGGGAAATCCTGTCTGTTTAAATTCCCAGAGCTTAGAACTCTGCCTGACCCACGGCAGCCACTCAATAAATATTTGTTGAATGAACAGCTCAGTAACGACTGAGCTGAAATCGGGAAAACAAGCAGGAGTTACTGAGGAAAGAGGGAAGGGAGGGACATCCACACAGAAGGAACAGCCAGTGCAAAGGCCCAGGGGCAGAAGGAAACACTGCCTAAATGAGGGCTTAAAAGAAGATGCATGAGACTGGAGGTCAGAGTCCAAAAGGAAGTAATAGCTGAGAAAGATGTTAGGAGAGATCTGTTAGCTGTGTGAAGGGTATAAAGGCAATTCTCACAGAATGAGATTAATACACCTCTCAAGTTTGAGCAAAAACAAGAGCTCTGTGTAAAAAATACTACATAATTATTTCATAATAATAAAACCAAATCTGGCATATAAAAAAGATTAAAATGTATTCAATAAGTAATACTTTTTAAAAAGGCATTACTACAATAAATTTAACCTAAATCCCATAATTTAATCATCTCTATTCTTATTTTTCTATCCTAATTTCAATTGATTGCTCCATCTAAAAAAAAAAAACCTGTTATATGAAAGATGTTTTATAAAACACATCAACTGATGAAAATTTATTTGTAGATCTAGTTTAATAAGAAACCCTGGTTCTATTCATTGAGATATTACTGATACTATAATAAGTATGTCTGATATTTTAATGTTAAACTACTTAATAGTAATATGTGTCATTTATCTTACCTGTGTAAATGCACTATGCAAATGAATATATTCTCTTATAAAACCAAAAAAATTCATGGGCTAAGTATAGGATTGACACCAGAACTACACACAATAAGAGCGTTAACAAAAAGAGTGCTCTTTAAAATTTGAACTTCCTGCCTTATCCTAACAGATTTACTGATTCCCAACATTCTCCAAATCATTCATTAACAGCCCTCTCTTCAGAGGAAGAGCTAAATCTAATTACTTCCCACCTGCAGACGGATATCAGTTACGAGAACACACACTCTAATCCTGGTGCACTGTAACTCCAATGAAACTGCCATCACTTACAAAGGAGCTAAATGACAAAAACGTCTTTAAATCTACATAAGTCAATTCCCAGCACTAGAAAAGGTTATGTCCAAGACAGTTATACCATCTTCCCATATAAAATTGTAATTACTACTATCCACTTCTATTATAATCTCCCCAGATTAATAATATTGTATAGGCAACAAGAAACATAATAAATAAGCTGATAATAAATAACAATAAATAACATATATTACCGCATTAAAAAAATTTTTTTTGGCGGTGCAGCACAGCTTGCAGGATCTCTGTTCCCCATCCAGTAATCGAACCCGGGCCCTCGGCAGTGAAAACCTGGAGTCCTAACCGCTGGACTGCCAAGGAATTCCCTCATTTAATCCTTTAACCCTTCAGACAACTCACCAGGATAAGTACCATTAGCGCTCCACTTTGTAGTAAGGAAGGGAACTTACTCTAGGTCACGCAGGTCACTAGGTGGCAAAGCCAGGACTTGGACCAGATCTGACCACCAGGAAGCCCATGCTCTTCATGTCAATGCAATGCAGGCAGAGTGAGCCAGCAAGGCAGACCATGCACCAATGAATAACTTCCATCTTTTAGTACCTAGGAGCTAACTTAATAATCTCCAGGGCTTCCCTGGTGGTGCAGTGGTTGAGAGTCTACCTGCCAATGCCGGGGACACGGGTTTGTGCCCCGGTCCGGGAAGATCCCACATGCCGCGGAGCGGCTGGGCCTGTGACCCATGGCTGCTGAGCCTGCGCGTCCAGAGCCTGTGCTCCGCAGCGGGAGAGGCCACAACAGTGAGAGGCCCGCGTACCGGAAAAACAATAATAATAATAAAATAATAATAATAATCTCCCAATAAGTCTGCTCACTTTCTCAGGACACATGGATGCAAGCTCAAAAGGAGAAAGTTCATAAATGACACCCACACATCAGCTACAATTAATAGCAAAATTGTTTTTTAATTCATAGGTTGGGAGTGGGGATATATTTTGTATTTTCTATAGTCCTGTTCACATTTCAGTGATTATGAGATAATTAAAAGCTCTGCTAAAGCACAACTTTCCAACCCCTCTCCTCCACAAAATATATTTACTTCAGTTTGAAAAAGAGATAAATCTATTAGACTTACTTGATTTTGCAGCCTCTAGCTCTTGGGACACTATTTTTTTTTTAAGTGCTTGTTATTATCATTAATATTTGAATATCTGCAAGCAAACTGCTAATTCAAGCTTATAGAGAAGTGGGTTTTAGGTGTTTTCCTTTAACTTCTTAGCCCTAAAGTTGCACATAAGAAATTCTAGCTCATATTTACATTGGCAAGAGTTCAAAAATGGTCTTCAAATGGTTTATATCCATTTTGACAAAGACTTGAGAAGACAGAACTATACCTTTTTTTTTTTTTCAAGACTTCAACAAAACAGTTAACGTATAAAGGAACTATTATAAGCCCTCACCTAATAGAAGAAGTCTCTGCCGTGGAAATGCTCATGTCTCGATGATTACAGATGTCTCAAGTTCTACCACATAAGTAATTCTGATCTGTTTACCAGCACAGAGGATGGCATCTTCTGTGCTCTTCTCTGGAATCATTTAGTAAGTTACAGAGACAACCACTTGGCAACACTAAGGCTTGACTATGGGAATCTAAAACTCTTCTATAGGGCTTCCCTGGTGGCGCAGTGGTTGAGCGCCCGCCTGCCGATGCAGGGGACATGGGTTCGTGCCCCGGTCCGGGAAGATCCCGCATGCCGTGGAGCGGCTGGGCCCGTGAGCCATGGCCGCTGAGCCTGCGCATCCGGTGCCTGTGCGCCACAACAGTGAGAGGCCCGCGTATCGCAAATAAATAAATAAATAAATAAATAAAACTCTTCTATAATATTCTGGAGTTTTGCTAAGATTGATCCCCTGTGCTGGAAACAGGCATCCGATAAAATTCTTTTATTCAGTCAAGAAATATTTATTGAACACCTACTACGTTCTAGGCATTGAAGCTGAAAATACAGTAGGAAAAAAAAAAACAGAGCCACTGTCTTTATGGGTTTTATACAGTAGAAGAAAGAGGAGGACAAAGAGATATATACTTTTTGTTTGTTTGCACGATGTGCTAGGTGGTAACAGTGCTATTGAGAAGAACAGGTAAGGGGCACAGAGAGTTTGAGAGACAAAAAGATTACATTTTTACAGAGTATTTGGGGGAAGTCACTCTGATAACACTCAAGTACAGACCTGAAAGAAATAAGGAAGTAAGTCATACAAATATCTGGCAAAAGAAGAGTCCCAGCAAAGGGGACAGCAGTGCTAAGATCTGGAGGCCAGAGCAGGCTTGGTACGTTCAGAGAAGAGCAAGCCTGGAGTGCAATGAGCCTGCGGGAGGCGGGGCGGGGTCTAGCAGGGGCCAGAGCATGTAGGGAGGCCTCAGAGGCCCCTGAACTGACTTTGCCATTCATTCTAAGTGAAGAGGGAACCTGGGGGAGGTGGGGTTGTATTTTGTTTTCTCTTGGCATCACAGTCCTTTGAGCAAGGAAATGATTGGAGCTGATTCCAGGTTCCAAGAGATTGTTCTCGTTGTTACAAAGGAAACAGACTGTAAGGTATTAAGGGCAGAGGCTGGGAAACCGATTAGAAGGTGCCTGAGGTAAAACAAAAGAGTAATGGTAGCAGACTGTACTGTACTGCGGGTGGTGGAAGTGGTGACAAATGATCAAATCTGAAGGCAAAGTCAACAGATTCACTAATGGATTCAATTTAACGTATGAAGGGAGAAGGGAGAAGTCAAGGGTGACTCCAAAGTTAGGGTCAAGGCAACTGAAAGAACGAAGATGCCATTCACTAAGTTGGGAAAAGCTGTGGGAGGAGCAGGCTGGGGCAGTATTGGTACAGGGACTCAGGAGTACATTCTTGGACCTGTTGAGTTTGAGATGCCTATTTAGCCACCCAAGTCGAAACGTCAAGTGGACACACGAGCGTGAAATGAAGGGAAGAATTTTCTACTGAAGATAAGAACCTGGGATTCATCAGCAGGTAAGATGATATTAAAGCTGTGCGACAAGATGAGGTGCCTAGAAAACTGGGGTAGACAAGGAAAGGAAGGACTCCAAAGACTAGATCTGAAGGCCCTGCAATGCTTAGAGAAATCTGCAGAAACTGTCAAAGGACACTCAGCTGTAAAGCCAGTGAGATGGGCAGAGAAGCAAGAAAGAAAGGTGTCCTGGAGGCCATATGTGATGTGCTGAATGACTGTTCAGCAAATATTCACTCCCCTCCCCTTCCCAACTGTGGATGGAGTGGCGTCCCTGCCCACTGATGTCAGGCCTGGCTATGTGAGTTTCTTTGGCCAACAGGAACATTAGTGGACAAGATGAAAGAAAAGGCCTTCGGTGTGCTTGTGTGGCTTGACTTCACTGTGGGACCCCAATGATCTGCCACAACAAGAGCAGACCCTGCGTAGTCTCCTCAGCCTAAGTCCCAGAACAAATACACAAGGACCAGATCTGAACCCAATCCACAGCCTGGAGCAGGGCCACTCAACTCAGCCCAACCTAGATCAACTGAAATGCAGCCTACCTAGGAGGCCTATGAATGAAAACTTAAATGTGAGCTACTGAGTTTTAGGGTGGTTTGTAATGCGGCATGACTAAAGCACTCGTGAATGTATACACCAAGTGAAGGAAGTCTTTCAAGAAGAAGGCGTCGATCAACTCTCAAATGCTAGTGAAAGGCTGGGTAAGATGAAGATTGGGAACTGATTCCGGATTTGGCAAAGTCACTCTGAAGCACTTTCAGTGGAATGGTGGGTGTGCACATCTAACTGGGATAGATTCAGGGACGGGAGGAGAGAAACAGCAAAGGGCAACTCTTGCGGGACATTTTGCCATAAAGGAGAGCAGAGAAATGGTGTTGAAGCGGAAGAAAAATGTAGGGGTTAAGGAAGTATTGTGTTTGTGGGGCTTTTTTTAAGGTGAGCTTAAATTATTAAAGTTTATAATATTACAGTATATAAACTGATGGAAATTATCCAATAGTGGGGGGAACCTGACGATAGAGAAAAAGACCATGATCTGTGAGTGGGCAAAAGAGGGGAAGGTACACAACGCACAAGTGGAGGAGGGTTTATAAAGGAGCCCAGCCACTTGGGGTCCCTCAGGGAGATGCTAGTATGTATGCGTTCAGAAGCAGGTGAGACTGAAGACGCAGTGGGAGAAGCCTGTGGAAGTTCTCTAGAAGCCAGGTCATCGGCAGAGGGCAAAGGAGGCAAGAGGGGGCACATGTTTGAGGGGACAGAAGATGAGAGATGGTTGCTGAGGACGGCAGGATAGTGAGCAGACAGGGAAAAGGAGGAGGGCTGCCAGAATCAGCCACTTGGGCTCCACACATGCGCTACATCTAAGTCTTAACATTTCTCTCTACCTGGCAAACTACGTATGATGGAAACAGTGCGTCTCCTTTGAAACTGCTACTACTGCTGTAAATGAACACATGAAAAAACTGTCTGAGAAACCAGTTGTAAAAACAGAAAAGAGGTGAAATTGGGCTTTACCGAAACGACACTAAGATGCCTTTCAAGCCAATCGGATGCCATTAAAATTACTGTGAGCTGGAGAAATGAAGAATCCAATTGAGGAGAAGAAATCTGAAACAGCAGTGGGGCTTAGCCTGGAGCCGACAGAAAAATTAGGTGAGAAGCCAATCTGAATCCAGTTTGGGGCTGCACTCGTCAATATGGTAGCCACAAGCCACATGTGGCTACTGAGCATGTGAAATACGGTTAGTGCAACTATGGAAAAGAAATTTTAATTTTATTTAATTTTAATTCATTTAAATTTAGAAATTGAAGCAACGTCAAATACTTTTCCATCAACTACCACTTTACCATTTGCGCAGGACTACACTTCATTGTAACTGGTGGAAATTTAGCATCTAAATTGAGAAACTGTGTAAGTGTAAAATACATGCCAGATTTCATGGAAAAATTAAAAAGCATGTCAAAAATCTTGTTAATAATTTTTATATTGTTACATGTTGAAATTGCAATGATATTTTGTATATGTTGGGTTGAGTAAAATCACTTTTATTAAAATCACTTTTTACTTTTTTAATATGGCTACCTGAAACTTAAAATTACATATTGGACAGCACTGGTCTAAGGATTAAAACACCAGTACTATCTGAAGAGCACAATTTGGAGTCACCTGTTGTCATGGCGACTACAAAAGAGGGTGAAGCCTGTCATTCAAGGTCACAGGAAGAATTATCCAGGATGTATGTAGCCCAAGTACAGCATCTAAGCCTTAAATCTGTGATCAATAAGGAGCCACATTTTAATGAAAAACAGTCAAGCAGTAACTTGAAATCAACGTGGACTGGTATGATAACGAAAGCTCACCTAAAATGGTACCTCCAGCTTACCCGAGACAATAAACTTCTTTCCAATGGGTAAGTGCCTTTCCAATCTAGAGAAGGTTTAGCGTTTATAGACGTGATGAAGAAAATCAGACTCACGTTAATACTTTTTAGAAAAGTTTAGAAATATGTTTTATATTAATTGGAACAATTTGTGCATAATTATTATGTTTTTAATGTTTAAAAGAATCTGACATAAACTGACAGATTAGCCCTGTGATTCTCGTTTAAAATGTGTGCTATATTTAGGCATATGATTTATTTAGATTGAAATGTTTAAGAGGATTTGGCTATGTCTATAAAATATTAATTTTGTAAGTGATGGAACAGTCAAAGGAACTTGAGCTAAGTATTTGGAAAGGTTTCACTCATGTGAGTCATACATTTGCCCGCTAAGCATCTGATTTGTTTAAAAAGAAGATCAAATATATTAAATTTATATACACAATTGAAAATATTTAAGGGTTGAAATTTAACTAAGTTTATCAATGAGACTGATAGTTTAAGGCACTCAATCTGTTCGATTTGAACTAAAGTTTCATCAAAGAAAAAGTGAAGGTGATGGCTCACATTTACCAGATTTATAAGCAGAATACGAAGATAAGTAAGTTGGAACTTAGAGGCCTAAAGGAAACTCGATTTTTATTTTTACCTGTAAAAACATCAAGTATCAGTTGTCCTTTCTGCAGACAAAATGTACTCTTAATAGCTAATAATTAAGACTTACAAATATTTATTCACTTAATCCTCACAACCCAATGAAGTAATATTATTCTCCCCATTTCATAGTCAAGAAATGATGGCACAGCACGATTAAGTAGCTGCCCCAAGGTCATACAGCTAGATGGTAGGACAGCCAGCATTCAAATACAGGCTGCCTGGCTTCAAAATGCATGCTCTTAACCACTGTGCTTTACTGACTCTCAGATTGCCCTTGAACCTGAAAAAAAGCTCACATCGACAAAAATAACTAATTGTTCAAAAAAGTGAACTTTTACATGCTGTTAAGATTTTAACTAAAAGTCTCTCATTCCCCTTTTTTCCCAGTAGCTATCAAGAAAGGTCAGCAGTAGGAATTCCAGGAAAAAACCATGATGTACAAGGGAGTGACCCAAATGAGAACAGTTTTCAAGGCTTCTGACTTCATTCTGATCCCCATACTCCAGGCCTCCAGCTTCCTAAGACAAGGAACTCTCCCGCAGTGACAGAGAACATATTGCTCTGACCCTCAAAGAAGTCCAGCCTGAGGGATGTGACATTTATTGAGTTACTTTTCACTGCATTTCTTTTCATCCTATAACATCTCATATGGCCCTTTTTGGGGGGTTAATTCTGAATCCAGGGCACAGTACAAAATAAATTCAGGAGAGAGAAGAAAATTCCTTTTCATTTTGTTTTTAATTCTAAAAATAGGTTTCAGGGGAAACAGTCTCCCCTCCTTCTACAGCAAAACCCCACCTGGAGTCTGCAGCAATGATCATGAACAAGGACATATGGTTTGGGTTACTTCCTGAGAACCAACTCCCCTCTCGAAATTGGCCACACCCACCATCCTGAATCTGCCCCAGCAGGCAGTCCTCAAGTGCCACTCTTTCCAAAGCATACATAATCAAAAAGCATCTTCACTGCAGCAGGAAGGCCTTCTTTGTTGGCTGGTCATTAACAAAGCAATCATAGTCAACTTCAGATTGTGATTTATCACACAAATCATGTTTTTCAATGTACCGACCCTGTGCGATCTTGGATAAGTTATTTATTAGCATTTCACACGTGCGGAAACAAGAGTCAGTGTGAAGATCAAAAAGACAGTTTGCGTAGCATACTTAATAGACCACCTGGTACCAGGTAAGCAATCACTAAATGATAGCTATTACAACATTTATTATTAAAAGAACCTACAGAACTATATTTCATTACTTGCTTTTATGGACACCTGTCTCTTATTTAATCTTACTTTTCATATAGCTTAAATAAGAAAAGCCCCCTGAAATTAAAACACTTAATCAGTCTTCTATGGAGACAGTGAGAACATGAGCTTATAAGGGGGGAGAGAGGTTAGAAGGTAAAATACTAAAAGCATTATAAAGACAAACGTAAATGATTTTTAAAGATCCATTTTTTGCTCTCTTTGACTAGAATAATCAAAAGTTTATGCATAACTGCTAGTATAAAATTAAGCTAACTAGTGTTTTCTATGCTTTTTATATATAACCTTTTAAGATATGACCTTCAGGAATCCAAATAAATTGAAAATGAAATTGTGGTATTTGATTTCTAATGTTGTACTTCAAATAACTAAAAGCTCAAAGTAATTTTATAGTGCCCTAATAATACATTTTGAAACTTGGATAACTGAAGTAATACTACTCTAAGAAATTTGAGTCACTTTCCTAAGACCCTAAAATTGACATTTTTAAGGCCCTCAATACTGACTTTGGAACTAGATTTAAAGATAATAATTTTAGGGCTTCCCTGGTGGCGCAGTGGTTGAGAGTCCGCCTGACGATGCAGGAGACACAGGTTCGTGCCCCAGTCCGGGAAGATCCCACCTGCCACAGAGCGGCTGGGCCCGTGAGCCGTGGCCGCTGAGCCTGCGCGTCCGGAGCCTCTGCTCCGCAACGGGAGAGGCCACAGCAGTGAGAGGCCCGCATACAGCAAAAATAATAATAATAATAATAATAATAATAATAATAATAATAATTTTATATCACATAAAAAAATCTTTTAAGTATTCAAATAAGAAAAGCACATTTGTACCTATCTTATCTTTGGAAATGAGTAAGACACAGTTCTTGTTCTTAAGAAGTTTACAGTCTAGCACAAAAAACAGATACATGTATTTTCAAACAACATGCTAAATTGTTAAAAAATACTGAATCACTATGCTGTCTTCCTGAAACTAATCTAATATTTTAAATCAACTGTACTTCAATTTTTTTTAAAAGGTGAGCCTAGACTGATGATAGTCCACATAAGGCAATGCAAAATAGACACGTATAAAAGATATATTTACATGTATATAGCAAGACTAACACTGTAGGGAATATATATTCTTTCAATATATGAATACAAACAATAAGTGAAAGAACAACTACCTTCAAAAGTATCTTTTCTATAAATTAGCTTATTCTAGTTTTTTTAAGTATAGAAAACACTGGCATATGTCACAATACACTATGAAGAAATAATTCTCGTTTTATGACTTTAGGTTTTGTTTCTTTTCATTAAAATAAGAAAAAAGCCCAAGTGCCATAACGATTAGTGCCTTTATTTCAGTGAATTAAAAAGCAAAGCTTGCCGCATTCCTTGACATAAAGAAGCCAGGAATCTGGTACATTTTGTGTACCTGTAGGTTAATAGAACAGAGCAAGATCACATCAGTTTACTCCTTCTGAAAATGGGGAATCACAGTAGTACCTACTTCATAGAGTTCTTAAGAGGATTAAATAAATTAATATTTGTAAAGTGTTTAGAACACAGCTTCTATTAGGAAGCACCAGCAAGGGTTTGATTGATAGAAAAAAGATGGAACTGCAATCATACTAACCAGGGTCGGAGGAAACTACATGAAACAAGACGAAATGCCAGATAAGACCACACAGAAACTTTTCATTAGAAGTTTACCATTCAAGAGTCTGAGTAAGCATCTATTCTTCAATACAACTATGCCTGACACTACACGTAGTGATAAAATTGTGTAAAATGCCATGTCTCCCTTGAATGACTTTGGTTATCATAGAGGGAAGACAGTTCATAATGGACTGATACTCAGAGCAACAATTTCTCGTTTGAACACACCAAATATGTGGGACAATCACATAGTTTTATTTTATAGCTCCATTACTGTCTTGATTATCTAACTGTTGTCCCTGACCCAATTAGATTATAATATATCTGTGTCGAAAATCTTTATTCTTATGCCCTGATTTGTGGTTTATAATATGCAAAGTGCACTTGCACCACAATTCAGGGAGTCACTTTTTACTCAGTCGGGAGAAAAGGCGGGGGTAAGTGACCAGAACAGCATCTCTGCTGCAGGAGTCTCTGGAAACCATGTAAACAGCCTGTGGGGAATTGCTTCAGCATCTTGAACCGTAAGGTGTTGCAGAGATGATCAGTGCCATCCATCCTTTTCTTCCCCTTCACTCCAAGCCCGGCGGGGTCTCAGTGTGTATTAATCTCCCTTTCTAACACTTTTTAACTCACTGAAGCCTCCACTTTGAGGTTCTTTGGCTTTCATTTCAACTGATTATGAGGTAAAGAAGCAGAGATCTAGATCCAGGCAGTTAGGGAAACGAGCACTTGGTCACCTAACAGGATCCCAAATTTTCCTATCCACCATACAACCTCTGTACATGTCCGAAATGTGAAATTAAGGATTATAACATGTGTTGTGGGTTTTTTTTTTAAATACACACCATTATAAACTAAGTTTCTAATATTTTTCTGATTGAATAACAAATTAACCAACTCATATTTTCTAAAAGCCCTGGGGATATAAAATTACTTAAATAGCATTAAGAATTAACTGGTAACTTTTCCCCATAAGAAAAGGAAGGCTGAAAGAATATTTGGGTATTGTATGTAATGAGTTACACATACAATAAAAGAATAATCATAATAGTTGGAAAACAAGTTAAGTCCTCAACCATAAGAGCTCAGATGAGTTCATCAAGTGATACGGAATAAAGAGAAGGAGACACTTGATAAACATTTGCTGACTGATGTCCAAAACTATATAATTGCTACAAAGAACTGGCACATATGGAAATCAATCGCTGACCTCGAACTATGTTTATAACACTCCAATTCTGTGCTAGACTGTATAAATATATGTGTTTCCCATTTTGTAAAGTGGTTTATAAAATGGCTTATGAGAGCTTATCCTCATGTTAACTGAGGGCACAAAAAAATGAAGTATGGGCCCACAAATGTTTTTCAACCTCCGTCAATCTCTACTAATAATCCACGGCACGAAACACTCCTTCATGTCACCACCAGCATGGGCTTCCCATGCCTTTTCTCAGCCCAGTGGTTATGATCAATACCCACCACGCACAGCAGGTCAGCTGACAATACCTTACATTTATAGCATTTTTTTCCTCGAGGTCACGGGGCTATAATATTATTCTCCCCAGCCACAAATCCAAACCTAAGTGTTTTGGTAATGAAGAAATCATTTTTTAAAAACTATCACTTTTTCAGAAATGTGCTTTTACAAACGCTACAACACACTGTACAACATGCTAAATTAGCAAGCAGTCATCACATTACCACAGTACTAGAAATTGCTAGAGAACACTGACCCAGAAACAGCCAACAAAGGCTTCAGTGGCCTAATACTGTCCATGCAGCTCATATGGTTACAAACAAATGACTTTCAATGGCACAAGTACAAAGTTAATCCTACTTAAACAAGAACATGCCTTGGCTCTTTTTATCTCTTTGTACCTGCTTGGTAAGTCAAGTTACATAACTCTTCAGGTAGAACAATGGCTGTGGTTTTAATTATCAGACCAAATTTTACAACGCAAACCAAAAATTAGGACCAGGTTTTTTTTTTAATCATTAAATTAAGATTTTATAAATTTATAAAATTTATAAAATTATAAAATTTTATAAATTATAAAATAATTTTACAAAATTAAGACTTTTCTAATTTTAAGACTCTGAAGCCTAGAATTGCGGAAGACTCCTATTACTGTGAATGAGCGAGAGTGACAACTGCTATTTTACACCTGAGGATGCTGTGTGCTGTTCCCTACTTCCACCAGGTGGCCAGTCTCAACCATGGACGTACACCGCACTCCCATTTGCATTTCCTAAGAAGGTACTGTGGATATCACAGCACTTTTTGCTTTCATTATTTGGTTATGCACATACCTCATGATGCTAGTAACATATATAAGCATGCCAAATTGTTGTTTTTCACTTCATTGACCAAAGCTTCATTTCCTGCTTCAGAGCTTGTGTAAATAAACCACTAGAACAAAGCGGTGCTTGCAGTACATGCCTGTTTATTGCTGATGTTTACTGACTTTAGTTTTTTGGCAGAAAGCGATACAGCTTTAAAGATGCCAAACTATTTTGAATCCTGTGCCTTGTGTGAGCTAGCAGCAAAGGCAAAACATGAGTCCTTATTGTGCTGAATTAACATTGGCTATCTGCTTTCTTCAGAATACAAACTAAGTGCCACAGGCTAGAACTCATAGTGAGGGGCCCATGTGGCTGAAAAGCAGGTCCAGAATACTTTCACTTGAATGTTGGATTTGCTAACAGAGATGTGAATAAAGCTGTACTCTTGGGGCCTTAGAAAGAACACAAAAATGATTATTTTTGTTACAAAACATGAAACTATATTCTGTCTATATAACAGGACCAGGATTCAATATCCTGGTTGCCTTTCATGCTTAAATGAGAAAATACTTATTTTTCTCTCCTGGTTATCTTCTGAAAACAGATAGACTTCATTTTAATCAATGTCCCATTTCATTACCATCATCAAAGAGTATTTAGAAGAACATCTGTGAATCACTCTACAGGTAACAGTCAGTTTAATAACAAACCCAATTGTGAAACAATCTGCAAATTGTTGCAGCAACTCAATTCTTTAGTTTCCAATACAATCTTCTAATGAAGTGACATGACTTAAAATTACTAGCAAAGGGCTTCCCTGGTGGCACAGTGATTAAGAATCCGCCTGCCAGTGCAGGGGACACAGGTTCAATCCCTGGTCCGGGAAGATCCCACATGCTGTGGAGCAACTAAACCCTTGCGCCACAACTACTGAGCCTGAGCTCTAGAGCCTGCGAGCCACAACTACTGAGCCCACGTGCCACAACTGCTGAAGCCCGCGTGCCTAGAGCCCGTGGTCCACAACAAGAGAAGCCACTGCAGTGAGAAGCCCTTGCACCACAACGAAGAGTAGCCCCCGCTCGCCACAACTAGAGAAAGCCTGCTCGCAGCAACGAAGACCCAACACAGCCAAAAATAATAAATAAATAAAAGTTTTTAAAAAATTACTAGCAAATATGAACAGACTTAGAAACCCAGTAATCAGCTTGCTAACAGGTGTTGAAATCCCGAAAGAGGGAAGAGGAATATCACTTTATGTCTGACACCTCAAGTAGCTTTAACATCCGTAATTCTAATCAATTTAACTGCAATTCAAAATGATCACTGCGAATGATTTCTTCTCGTTAACTACGTTTTAGCAAAAATATAATTTCCTGCTTTCCATATAATGTTCTCTAACTGACCTCTTCCAACTTATAAATTATTTTACTAAGTTGGGTATACAATTTAATAAGTTGAATTATTTTCCAATTATCAATGTGACATTTCTCCCCAATTTAAAAAATATTAACAAATACATTATTTCCTTCTGAATTGATCAGCTATATTTCTAAAAATGAAAACTGTTTTCCGTCTTTCACATGAGTACACCTAAGATGATACCTAAGTAGCTACAAAACATTCTTCACAATCCTATTTTTAATCCATTCTTTGTGTCTGCAACAAACTAAATATCACGAAATGATGGCGAGGCTTGGGGCCGTTGAGAAAAGAGGAGGTTACCCATAACTTGAGCAACTCCCCATACAGTACCCGAATGCCGTTAGCAACGCCATCGTAACCCTCTTCATCACACACATAAACGGATGCAAACACCGCCCAGATAACTGCCCTCAGAGGTGCTTTGGTTTGCTTCCTCACACACAGAAAAGCATTAAAGCAAGAACACAATACCTTCCAGAAATAGCAGCAATGACATCGGTGCCAAGTATCTAGTCTACAAAGTATTGATCCTATTAACGCTGGTATTGCTGGATGGGAAACCCGGGCTACCTTTCCCATTTAGTTACACCTTCCAAAGATAAAGGCGATTATGTTCAAAATCCAAACGAACTTCAGAAGCACCTCAAAAAGCTCCCGTCCCAGGCATGGAAGCCTGGGCTCACTTTTCAGAGATTGTTTTTTAAAAAAAAGTCTCGTTTGTTCCCTTGGAGACCCTAGCATCATCCCGTCCTCAAAGAGAATCAACTAGGAAACATGAAAGTCCAGAGGTAAATATTTTCATATCTTTTTTTTTTTTTTCTATAAGCCTAGATAACACGCCGAAAGGGAGGGGGAGAGAGAGAAAGGATAACACAGGCAGGTACCACCCCCGCCTCTCCGCACAGCCTCACCCGCGCGCCGGGCCGTCTCCGGGCAGCCCCGCGACCCGTACGCCGTCGAGCGGAGCCTGTACCTGCGGGGCCGTCGCGCCGGGAGGAGCCTCGGGCCCTGAGCCGACCGCGAAGTTTGCCGCCTGCCGCCGCCGCCGTGCCCTGGGCGCCCTCCAAGGTTGCGGGGCGGCCGGGGAGACCGTCTCCGGTGGGGGCGCACCCCTCGGGGACTCCGGTGCAGCCGGGCCCCGGCGCCCGCTCCCCGCAGCGGGCGGACGGACCCCCACCCCCGGCGCCCGGCCGGAGCCCTCCGCGCGGCGGGCGCGCTCGCCTTACCTGGCCCGCGGCGGCGGCAGCCGTGGCGGTGGCGGCGACGGGCGCGGGGCCGGGAGCCGCTCCGGCGGCGGCGGCGGCGGCGCCGCCTGGGGGGGTGGGGGGGAGGGCGGCGCCGGCGGAGGAGGAGCTCGGGCGAGGAGCGGGCGGGCAGGCGAGCGGCTTTGTTTCCACTGCGCCGAGCCACCGACCCTGCGTCACCATGGCAACCGCCGGGGCCGCTGGGGCCCCAGGCCCCAGTGGGGAACCCCCGGCGCCCGGGGTACGGGACCCGCCGGGCCGCCGCCGGGACCCCTAACCTCCTCAGCAGTCTGGCTGCTCCGAGGGGACACGGACCCCCAAGGAGCCGCCACCACCACAAACACACCCCTCTCTCAGGCTCCGTCGCCAAAGCGTCGGTCTCGCCCCAGCAAGAGGGGAAGGGGGGCCAGAACCACTTCCTCTTTGCCTCGTAGTGGGCACCCCCTTCGGCTTCGCGCACTGGACATTCCAAAGCCCCCTCCACATCTTTCTCCTTTGGAGCTGTACCCTCAAAATGGAAATTCACTGAAGAGAGAAGAAAGCAGTGCAAACTGATGAAGCGTGCAGCAACTGGTCCTGGTGCTCCTGTGGCCGCTGCCGCCGCAACCTCGGAGCTGCCAAGACGCACGTGCCGCCGCCGCCTCCTCCCTCTCTTACCAAGCTTCGCCTCAGCGGGTCTGAGCTCACTCCACCCAAATCGGGTGGAGGGCTCCAGTAGGAAAGAGGGGGAAGGGGGCTTCAGTTTTTCTCGTAAACACAGGATACGCTTGTAACCTTACACGCTAAAACTCAACTTTGAGGCTGCATTGTGAATCTCTGCAGCTGCCTCTGCTCAGCCACTGGCGGTGACTGCTAAGCGTCTACCTTGAGCGCTGGCTTTCTCTGTGCCAAGCCCGGACCGTGCACTGCAGGCCACCGTGCTCGGTAGAAGATAAGGGTGAGGCCAACCTTGGCACATGCTAGGCATCCTCTCCTAAGGAAATTCTTGGTGAGGGAGGGAAAAGTACTAGCACACCCACAGTCATGCTTCCTCCAAAGGACAGAGCTGGAGGACAGCTACCACGGGGTGAGTCATCACCCCATACTATGTTTTCTTGAAAGATCAGTTACTGAACCCAAAACGTACAACGTCTTCGTTTAGACCCCAGGGAGCATGGCATTTATTTTCTGGCACTTGTGAATCACCGAAGGAATGACAATTACTTATAACAAAACCCCAGGGTAGCTGATGTTTTCTGGGTTTGCTACCTATCTGAGAAGCCATAAAGCAGAACAATGTTATTACCAATTGAAGCTTCACATATTAATGAAGATACAAGATTCATTTTATGGTGGAGAATAGAAACAGCTTGTTTCTCAGAACGGTTGGCCATTTTCCTGTACTGGGAACATTGGTACTTCCAGATGAAGTCAAGCGACGAGGTCTTTCCCACAGGCTGAAAAGCAGTTTGGTAGTATTTGTCAAAATTTTAAATGTACATCCCTTTCACCCAGCTATCTCGATTCTCAGAAATTTGTCATGCAGAAATACACAAGTGTATAATGTTAGATGTACAATGGTGTGCATTGCAGCAATTATGTAATAGCAAGAATTTGAAACAACTTGTATGTCCATCAGTAGTGATGAGCTTAAATAAATTTGGCAAACTCATACCGTGTAATACTATGCAGCCATTAAAAAGAACAAAATACATAAAAAGATACCGATTTCTTATTAAATAAAAAAGAGGGGCTTCAGAACAATATAAATGGGGTGATCCCATTTCTGTACAAGAAATTTCTAGGTAGATAGAAACATAGACATAGGCATATAGACAAAGGTCTGGGGAAATACACTCCTAATTGTTAATAGTGGTTAACTCTGAAACTACAGTTAAAGAATTGAAGTATTATAAGCAATTCGATTAGGTCTGATTTTTTTTTTCAGTGAGCAAGTATTAGTAATTTTTCAATGAAGGATCAAAAGACCCTTAATAAGTGTTTGTTGCCCTATGCATTGCTGCCTGGTTGAGAACTAAATACAGAACAGGGAATAGCTTTTGAGTTGGCCACCCCTAACCCTGAATGCTGAAGGCTTGGGAAAGCCCACGTTGGGCCCACACGTAGTGAATTCCTTCGTGACCTGGTTCTCCCTTATTCTTTGAGGTATTCTTGTAGACATTCGCTTTTCTCAAGGAGATTTAGTTTTATCTTAAGGTCTACCCCATTCTAGCTCTCAGACAAAATTACAAGATTGTAAGGAAACCATCCACTTAAAAGTTGTCGCCTTACCTGCCAGGAGATATCATTTGAGCAAGTTAAGTGGCAGCCATTAATCCAATGAGTTAAGTTGGAAATGAAGGTAGTACAGCTGAGAAAATTATTGTATGGATGCATGACTGGCCTTCCTTATTCTCACCATTTTTGAAATATGTAAAATAATGAATTTACTTTCCTAAAAAGATCTTCTAGAGGTGCGCCATCCAATTCAGTAGCCACTAGCCCCATGTAGCTATTTAACCCTTGAAATGGGGTCAGTCCAAACTGACATGTTCAGTAAGTGCAAAATACACACCAGATTTCAAAGACTTGGAACAATAATCCCAAAAAAGTATAATATCTCATTAATAATCCTTATATTGATCACATGATGAAATAATATTTTTAATATATTGAGTTAAATAAAATATATTAATAAAATTATTACAGTTTCTTTTCACTTTAACATGCTTACTAAAACCTTTTAAATTACATATGTGACACATTGGACAGCTCCGTTTCAGAACTAGTGTTTATGCTAAAAATCATCACAAAACCCAAAGTTAACTTTTGGTTAAAACAAAATATAATTACCTCATTAATGCCCAATTCATACATGTGCCATAATATAGCAATTTATGTTAAATGTTTTCAACCTATTGAAAATGTTAAACTTATAGAAAAATATTGTAGACAAATAGTAGCTCATTTGCTTATAGTTTAGAAAGATTTTACCACAGACACCAAAGTTAGATTACCTGGGCCTGAATCCCAGCTCTACTGTTTATTAGCTACATGACCCAGGCAAGCAGTTTAATACATCTGGTCCTCAGTTTCCACATCTGCTAAATGGGTGTCGTAATGGTACTTACCTCATTGAGTTGTTCTGAGAATGAGATAAATGAATGTATGAAAAATTCTAATTATGATGCCTGATCATATACAATGCTGAATAAATTTTAACTATTATTTTTATTATACTTTGTCAAATCTGTCACTTATTCTCTTAACCTTCAATTCTGGTTAGTCTTTGTCTGGTTAGTCATAACAAATCTTTTCATCTTCCTTTAAATAAACTGATTGGCACTGTGGCTGAGCCCTCAAATTTTAATTCTTCTCACTCCTGAACTGGTTAAAAAATTATTATCAAAATCAAAGAGATATTTTGTTCCATTTTAAAATAGCAAAATAAATGAAAATTTTCAATTACATCAGCATTCATAATAATTTCATTTTGATAAAAGATAAAATTTCCAGGCTTAACAAAATGCAACAAATATCCTCAAGATAATATACATTCTATATAGTATCATCAAATCCCT
This sequence comes from Platanista minor, assembly GCA_004363435.1. Classification (NCBI taxonomy): domain Eukaryota; kingdom Metazoa; phylum Chordata; class Mammalia; order Artiodactyla; family Platanistidae; genus Platanista; species Platanista minor. The sequence continues at coordinate 13,416 of RJWK010016004.1, read as the reverse complement.
AATATGTAAAATAAACAAGATATCTCAACTGAAGCATTTATATAAAAATTTTCCTGTTCTATCATTTGGAATTTGTCTACCCGAGTCCTTATTTCTTTTTCAACTGTAAATCGTGATAATAGCTAATCTTTATTACACACTCTGTCCAAGGTCACACAGTTATTTAGTAGCCAAATTACTAGACTCTTAAGCACTACACACTAAGAAATTTCCTTAAATTATTTGAGAGCTTGAGCTCAAATATGTTTTATCCCATTAAGCTATGAGTTTAGGAATAAATAGAGAAAAAAACCCAAACTTCAGTCTTCTCCAGTTACAACTTCATTAAGTATATCTCCTTTGACCCCTGCCTCCTAGTCATGTTCTGACGTTGTTTAATGAGGTAATATCAGCACATTCGAAACACATGTAAAAAAATACTTCTGTTGTCTATTTTAAAATTAATTTTCTTCATGGATAGTTTCAAAATTATTGGAAAAGCCCAGTTCCAGCCATTTAGAAGTCTTGGGGAAAAATAAAAACAACAACAGAAAACCAAACATCCTGCAGAGGCTACAGAAGCTAAAAATTCAGAACTCACAAATTCCTCTCCTCCCAATACCACCCCCCTTAACCAGGACACTAGGCAAATCTGTTCTAAAAGGCAAATATTGACTATCGTATCCTTGCAAGTAGAGAAAAACACACTCCTTTACACACTGCCCGTAAGTGGTATGGACATCCTTGCTCGAAGAAGGTATTTTGGTCCCTTGGACTAAAAAACCTGTGGCCATACAAGACAGTTTAAATCTTATTTGTTTCAAAGGCTCCAAGAGATGCCCAATTAACATTCTCAACTCCTTCATCAGAGTAAATCTCTTAGAGAGATAAAGATCCAACCAAATGACAAGAATGTCACCTAACTAGAAATGAGCTCTGTATATCAATTCCTTCATCATTGTGAATCTCTGGGAGAAATAAAACATCCAGCAACAGCAAGAATGTCACCTAACTTGAAATGAGCACTTTGTGTAATGTGTTGGTTGACAAAAGACTATGGATCCCCAAATGGCTCTAGCTGGCTTTCTTACCAATGCCAAACAGATCCATTATTGCTGATAGGGCTGAAGGATTTCACTGCAATCCATTCCACAAAGATAAGATGAATTTTGAAATTACCTTGCTCTTTATCCAGGTATTGCGAAAATTATTGTCAGTAATTGGAAGTGGCAATGTATTTAACCACTGAACTATCTGACATATCAACATCAGTGTGAGAAATTTCCTGCTGATTAGAGAAGTGTATCCTGTAAGAATCCTGGAGAATGCAGGTGAAAGTAGATAGGATTGAGAAGCACTGTCCTATTTAACATTTCTTAGCCCCTGGTGTTTATTGTGCAGCCCAATTAAAAACATATACATATTATTTGCCAGTGGGAAAAATGGCAAGGAAACAGAGAGTTAAACAAGCAAATACATCACAGTTCCTTGCCAAGAGCTCTCTATGGAGAGATCCGACATGATACCTCAGCCAAAAGTATAATTTGATATCGACCAGATTCTATTAAACTTTTGATGTGCTTTTAATCTGGTTTAAATAAGTTTTGTTTTAAATAAATTAATTTGGGGCTGTGTTCAAAAATGTTGTATTCAGAGGCAGTGTAAAGATGTTGCTTCCTTTTCTCGGGTCATTAAGAGAGGCTCACACCTCTTTTCAGGGCTCCCTGGCATCAGACCTTCTCCACACTCACAGCTTACCTCATTCCAGCGGCAAAAATGTGTTCGAATATAAACCAGTTCCAACATTCTGTTTTAAATTCATAGTTCATTTACTTATTGATCCCTGACACAGCTGCAGATTAGCTCTTAGCAGAATGGAAATGATTTGTTTCTAGTTTCCTCGTCTACAAAATGAGGGTATTGAAGGCTGCCCTCATTCCCAGTAAAGAATTTCATAAGTTTGAATTAGATCGTTCAGTAAAGCTCATTGATCAGAGGGTCTAAGTGATTCTAATGCTGAAATACTTTTGGAGTGAGAGACTAGAATTGGTATCAAAGGGAAACCACGTGCCGTACACATCATTATAACAGTAAAAGGGTTGGAAAGGCCCTCCTTGTGACTAGGTCTTTTGAAGATTATAAGTGAAGAACTCTGTGCCACCAAAGCCATGGGTGTTGTGACCAGACAGGCTCTTCGTGGATCAGGCACACAGCACGTTGAAGCAAAGATGCCCAGGAGCCTCCCACTGTTGCCTCACCATCACTCTGAGAGCATACGTCACTTTGCTAGACAGGCACAGATGACAGGAAATACCCAAATGTAGGCTTGTTTACAGTGGCCAGACAGGGCAGCTTAGGCAGGAGTAGAGGTGGGAGACAAATTCTGCTCAGTGGGGTGGGGAGGACTCCAGGCAAAGGGCAGGGTAGAGTTACCAGATAAAATACAGGACGCGAAATATTTGGGACAACCGATATCAAAACATTTATTCTTTGTATTTATCTAAAATTCAAATTAACTGGGTGGCCTCTATCTTTATTTGCTAAATCAGGCAACACCAGGTACAGATGCAGCTTCTGGGAAGAACCTATTCTAGTGGGCAGAACAAGACCTCTCGTCAATACCCTCATGGTCAATGGCTAATAATGGCCGTGCCAGTGAATGGTCCACAAAGGAAGTGAGGGCAGATGTGAGAAAGCTCTGAGAGAGCAAGAATGCTGTTCTTAGAACAGGGGACAAGATCAAGGCTACAAGAGGGAGCTGACAGTGAGTCTTAAAATATTGAGCTAGAAGGGCGCTTCTCAATGTTTCTGCCTCCAAACCATTCCCAGAACCAAAGAACCCTGAGAACCCGGAAGTGGATCAAATTTCCCAGCAAGGAGATACTAGAGTCTGAAAAAATACCCCCCCGCCAAAAGCTTCTAACAGGCATGACCACATGAATGAGGCTATCTCCCCAATTAGCAAAGTTTTGAAGACCACTCTAGTTTATGGAGAACGGATTTGGGGTGAGCAAGATGAAAACAGAAAGACTCCCGCGTGTATCCATGCAGTAGATCAGGTGGGAGACGATTTTGAGTTGGGCTGGGTGAGTGGTGGCAGAGGAGATGGAGACGAGTGAAAAGACTAAGGAGGCATTTAAAGGAAGAGCAGAGAAGTCTTAGAAAGGGGTTTCCTCCAGGACAAGGGGAGGATTGCACCAAGAAAGCCTTCTAGGTTTCTGGCCTGCCGTGAAGGAGTCCGTGCTGAGGGAGATGACCTGGGCCAGTTAGAGCCCTCTCTCCTGAAAGAAGAGTGGGTAGAAGTGGACAGAGCTGGAACGTATGATACACGGCCAATGCTGACCACCATGCTCATCCCAGGGCACAGGAGGACAAGCAACTGCAAAGAGAGAAACAGAGGCCAGAGTTGTGTGACTCTCTAAGAGACCTAAAGCCTCATAGGTTTGCTTTCTGTTCTCTGAATACATCAAGTGCATTCCTGTCCGAGTCCCCTGCCCAGATCTGCCTCCCTTGTATCTTTCCGATACCCCCTCAAATGCCAGCCACTCGAAGAAAACTTTCCCAGCCATCCAATCTGCAAGAGCACCCAGTTTCTCATCATCACATCATAATCCTCTGTTACTGTCTTCAAAACACCATCTTCTAAAATTGTCATTTGCTTACATGTGTGTTGTCCACCACCCCTGCTTCTAGGATGCAAGCTTCCAGACCAGATGGACTTTCCTGGCCCTTTCATGCTGATGCCCCCATCCCTAGAACAGCAGCTGTCATGGTGGGCACTCAGTAAAGGCCTGGTGAAGGGGTTCTGAACCGGATGGTTTCCCAGTTCCAAGTTCTAGCTCGCAGGGAGCCGGCCATAAATTGTTTTCTACCCTTGGATGCTGTAAAATAGCCATGTCCTTTAAACACCTTTTCTCTTCCTTGATCTCACTCGAGTGGCTTCTTGACCTTACCAGCAAAAGGCCATACTTGCCGCTGAATTAGATTTCTACACGGAGAAATCTAATTCAGTTAAGGGGCTGGATGAAGACCAGGGAATGCGCCAAATAGGTCAACCTCTAATAAAAAGAAAAGCCACAGACATTTTAACAAATTAGAACAGATATACCAAGAGAAGAATAATCCACTAGTAAGACACGAGCCTGTTTTACTGTTGATGAACGTTAGCTAATTCAAAGGTTTTATTCCTTCCATGTGCAATCTTTGGGCTAGGCCAGAGATCCAGAGACAAAGAAGGGGCAGCCCAGCCCTGAGGGAAGGCAGCGCGCAGGGCAGATAAGGGTGACGGTAACCATAGCACTGGTGGTGAGCCTTCTGTAGCAGTCTGCAGATCAGGCTTCGGGTCTTGATGGCCACCAAGAAGGTAATTTTCCCACTGGCTCTTGAATAAAGGAAGGGAGTCATTCCAGGTAGGGGAAACAACAGCTGCAAGGCGCTAAGATGCTGAGCCAGTGTATCATATTCTGAGACCTTGATTCAGTGTGGCCAGTATTCAAGGTATTTATGGGCCAGTGGCAGGAATGATATTGGGACAGTAGCAAAGACCAGACTGTATGGACTTTTGTAAGGAAAAGTCCTTTTCTTTAGTAAAATTAAAACTCAGGATAGTAAAATCTAGCCCTGGAAAAATTCTTTCCTGGTGAACAGGACCTCACAGAGCCTAACTCTCCTCCCTCCTGGAATTTCCCACTTCCTGGTGACTCTCAATACTAACAGCCTCAGGGGACCCTAGTTCTTCCAGCTGAAGAGCTGGGACTTTATTTTCTAGGTGAACACACACACACACACACACACACACACACACACCCCACACACACACCACACACACACACACCACACACACCACACACACACACATCCTTTCTGGAATGCTGTTTGACATTCTCTTTGAGACTGCCTTCAAAAGAGCTGAGCAAATATTAAAGCAGAATGTGATTAATAATGAAGTGTATTGGAAGTTAAGAGGCTGGCTGGTCCCAGTCCAGGTTCCCATGGATGGGTATCCAGTGTCGCCAAGACCAGCGCCATTGTCAACATCCTCAATGACAGCTTGCCGGAGAAAGGCAGTGAGCCAGCAATCCTCCAAAGCTGCCTGTTGTGTAGGCTGACGGAGATCGCAGAATCACAAGGGGCTTCAGTTAACTCATTTAACAGGAAAGACATTCATTAGAACAGTTTGATTTTCATGAAAACAAAACCTGTTGGCTGAGAGGTACTCTGTCCTTTCAGAAACTCACATTATAGAGGAAACCCCCAGTGAACTTTTTTCTCTGCTTTCTGGCAATTTGCCACATTCTGTTAATTCCATGTTTTCACTTAAATTTCAAACCCACCCTCCTACTCACTTTCATTCTCATAATTCTAGTAAGGACTTTACTATATTTTATCTGAAATATCATAATAGCTTTTTAACTGGTCATGTGACCTTCAGTCTCCCCTCACGTTGTGGCATGTGACTCATTGTTTCTGGCTTCATCTTCCTAAAGCACAGCTTCGAACATGCCATGCTCTGCTCCTGAACACTCTGTAACTCCCCATTGCCTACAGAAAGACAACCTTGCCCAACTCTTTTGCTCTCTGCGATCTGGCACTAACTTACTTTTCCCATTGTAATGCCTACTACATTGTCTTCGGGCCACAGCTGAACTAAGACATACTGTCCATCTGTAGTGACAGGTTTATTCAGCTTAGAGAGCCCTTTTCTCCAGCTTTCCCCGGGGTCAAACATTACCCACCCTTCAAAGCTCACTTCAGATGCCCACACTTCACCGAAGCAATCTCTCATTCTTTTGGTGGGATAGAATCACCCAGTAGCTCCCATAGCACATGACCTTGCATCTCTCTTGTTGAGCTTACTACCTTGCATTTTGTGCTAGGGTGGTATTTGCATATGTCAGGAATAAAAACTCCTGAACCACAAAGTTTGGTGTCTTCTCTTTGAATCCCTCATAGCCCCTAGCATGGCTTCTTTCCCCCTAGCCTGGTGCCTTGCCCTCCACTGGCAGTTTGTTTGTTGAATTAATTAGGTAACTATTTCATCCCACATAGAACTCCCAGCCTAGGTGTAACTTCCATCAGGGTCATTGCTGTGGCATCTTGTTTAGCTGTCAGACAAGAGCGCACATCAACGATTTGTTTTGTTTTTCTCTTTTGTGTGGGAAGTGGTGGTTTGTTGTTGGGGGTTTTGAGTGAAGGCAGACTGAAGAGGTGCCCATTTGTAAAACGTGGCCTGGAAATTAACTCATCCCACTGCTCTGAAGGCATTCCTACTGGCACAAAAGCCCAGCTTTGGAGTTGCAATCTGAACTTCCTTCCCTGCGTCCCTAATTACTCACGTGGGCTTCTTTTGTTGGAGGTTTTTTTCCTTCTTGGACTTTTGCCCTGCTTAGCCCTGAACACACTAGCGCTAGAGACACATTTGTTTCATCAGCTTTTACTCCGAAAGGACTTTATAGGATCAATTTGCTTAAGCAAACTTTTAATTTAGTTTTGTTTTCTCTTTAGGGGTTTTATTTGTAAAACTGGAATGCGTGTGTGCAAAATCAGATGATTAAAGTGATTGAAATGCCAGGGATTAGAAAGACAGCTCAGTCTCGGAGGACACTGGGCCAAACAAACGGCATACGTCCCAGATATTTGTCTTGACTATTTTCATGTTTGTGGCAACAAAATGATCAATTACATTAAAGTACCTGTGTCTTAGTCCTTTCGGGCTGCTATAACAAAAATACCATATACTGAGTGGCTTCAACAACAAACATTTATTGCTTACAGTTCTGGAAGCTGGAAAGTCCAAGATCAAGGTGCCAGCAGATTCATCTTGGTGAGGGCCAACTTCCCAGTTCATAGACAGCCATCTGTTTGCTCTAACCTCACACGGCAGAAGGAGAAAGGATCTCTCTGGGGTTTCTTTCATAATAGCATGAATCCTGTTCATGAAGGGTCCACCCTCATGACCTCAGTGTCTCCCAAAGGCCCCACCTCCTAATACCATCACATTGGGCAGTAGGTTTCAATATATGAATTTGGGGGGAACACAAACATTCAGACCATAGCAACTTAGAGCAGGAAGGATGCCTTCAACTACTAGGAAGGAAATAACTGACCCAAAGTGGTACCAATAATTGTGTTTATTTCATAAAACAAGACGTCTTGAGGAAGGCAGTTCTGCAGGAAGGCAATTCTCATGACATCTGCAAAGGATGGGCTCTTGCTGTCCTCTCCCAGTAATTGCCAGTGTCCCAAATGGCTAGCATGACTGCAAATGTCACGTCTTCACACAACTACCTCCAACAGGTAGAAATGGGATGTGACAAAAGGCTTTTTTCATCATGTTCCTCCCTTTAATCAGGGAGGAACATTTTTTCCCAGAATTTCTCAGCAGCCTTAGTTTTGGTGGACTGAATTGGGTCACATGCTCACCCTGGGCCAATCACCATTGAAGAGAAATTCTGAAGCCATGATTGGTGTAGACCAATGACATCATTCGCTGGAGCTGGACACATTGTCAGGTAAAAAAAAAGAAATGGGTTCTGAGAGCAAGAAAAAGGGGACAGGGTTATTGGGCAGGCAGCCCACTGTACCTGCTAAGTGCTGTACACTGCTCTTCATCTAGTTCAATATTGAGAAGGTACTTTATCAGCAATAAATCAGTACGGATAAGAGTGAATGAAGGGGTTTCCCTGGTGGCGCAGTAGCTGAGAGTCCGCCTGCCAATGCAAGGGACCCGGGTTCGTGCCCCGGTCTGGGAAGATCCCACATGCCGCGGAGCGGCTGGGCCCGTGAGCCATAGCCGCTGGGCCTGCACATCCGGAGCCTGTGCTCCGCAACGGGAAAGGCCACAACAGTGAGAGGCCCTCGCACCGCAAAAAATCCATACAGATTAATCCAAACCAAATCAAATAATAATAATAGCCCACTGTTATTGTTGTTATTATTATCATCATCATCAAAAAGGATGATGATAAAGGGCTGAATCTAAAAGACCAAGACTGTCTTCTTGATTTAAGCTATAGTTTGTTTCATTGTCCTGGATATGTTTATACGGGGTTACTGAAAACATTTATCTTATGTTTACTTAAATTAAGCTGAAAGGCTATCACTACTTATTCTTTTCACGCTCACTGTTAAATTAAATAGTGTCTGTGTATAATTACTGGGCCTTGGAGGCTTATCCCGACCTGTGGGAAAATTCCTCTCCATCTGTCCATAACTGGGAGCTTTCATTCAAACTGAGTCACCCAACCTTTGTCACTTCCTGCTAGCCCGACTACAGCTGCCATTTATCTTTTATCACTGCTTCCCAGGATGCTTCCTTACAGCCTTCCTTTTATGGTTGTTCTGTCTCACCTCAAATTTATTTCCTTTTATTCTTGCAGGGATGGCTCTTCCCTCGTGTCTTGGATTCACAGATCCACTGCCGTGTTCTTCTGACCGTGTTGCAATCTAATGTTGCCCACAGACATAGAAATTCCCCCCAAGGGAAACCTTCAAAGTTACAAATCTAATGTAAGACTACAAATATCAGAGTGTTCTTTGAAGCTCAGCTCCATTTTGAGCCGTTCAAGAGACAGCAATGGGAACAAACAGAGCAATTGAACAATTCAAGAAGGCAGATGAAAATGCCAGGGAACAGAAAGATAGTTCAGGCTCAAAGAAATCTCAGAAGACCTTGGACCAAATGACTGCCCATATTGTAAAGAGACAGGAGGAGCATGAGAGCTGTCGGAGGTCTGCTATAGAAGGCTGATTTAGGTAAATAAGAGAATGATGCATGAAAGACAGCTAGGAGGAGGAACAGTGATGGGGAATTCGATCATACGCTAATTCCGAAGGCTTTCATTGGTACTCTGACTTTAAGTCACTTAATAGAATGTCACGGTTTGTCTCTGCTCCCCCATCTTTCTCCATAGCCTGCTGCTAGCCACCCACTTTCTCACTAGATTTAACAGTGAAGCAGAAGTGGAATGTGGAATACCTAATAGTTTCTCCTATAAAAAAGAATCACTCTAACTTCAGGCAAGATCTTTCTGCAAATTTAGTTGCCTTGAAATCCTCTGATAATACATACTGAAGAATGAAACAGGCACTATTTCATGGACATGCTTGCATATTATTTCACTTTACCACTCATAAATCCCAAATACCCAACCAATTTTATTGCCTGCTCCATCATTTTCTTTTTAGTACTCCTCCAACACCATCTATGCATTCTGACCTACCTCTCCTCCCAGATTCATAATAAAAGTAGGGTTTAAGAAAAAACTGTCTTCCTGTGTACACCAATGGCTAGGACTTTGTCCTTGCTAAACCTTCTGCACCGCGGTGACAGGATTCAATGAAGAGTCCCAGATGGGGAGCAGTAGATGGGGCATCTGTATCAGCTCCACCCTAAGTATGCTCTTTCTTCCTGTATATTAAATGAGGAGGCGTTTAACCAGGTGATCTCCTCTCTCACAGGAAGCATGACCTATGATTAAGAGCAGAGATTCCTAGTTCTACCCAAGAGACTCTAACTCAGCCTCTTGAAAGCTAAATAACCTTGGGCAGCATCCTTCAATCCCCCCACCCCCGTGTCTATGGTTAGGTTGCCCTGCCTGTAAAATAGGGAAGATTAAAGTCCCCACCTCGTGAGATTGTTGTGAAGATCACAAAAATTAACATATGGAAAGCGCTTAGCAGAGAACCTGACAAAGTTCTACCTAAGTAGCTGTAGCAGACTATGGATTCTTTTTTTTTTTTTCTTTAACAGCGTTATTGAGATATAATTCACATACATACAACTCACCCACTTCAAATGTATGATCCAGTATACTTAGAGTTGTGCAACCTCCATGACACTCAATTTTAGAACATTTTTATCACCCCAGAAAGAAGCCCCATGCTCTTTAGCTATCACCCTATCCCCTCACATCGCACCCCCCAACCCTAGGCAACCACTAATCTACTTCTGTCTCCATAGATTTGCCTATTCTGCCATCTCATATAAATGGAACCATACAATACGTTGTTTTTTGTGACTGGCTTCTTTCACTTGGAACGCAGTGTTTTCAAGCTCCATCTATGTTGTAACATATATCAGTGCTTCATTCCTCGTTATTGCTGAATAATATCCCATTGTATGGATGTATCCATGTATCAATTAATGGACATTTGGGTTGTTTCCACATTTTCACTATTATGAACAATGCTGCTATGAACAACCATGTACAAGTTTTTGTGTGGACATATATTTTCATTTCCCTTGGGTATAAACCAAGGAGTGGAATTGCTAGGTCCTTTTGTAACTCTGTGTTTAATCAGAACCGCCAGATTGTTTTCCAAAGTGGCTGCACCATTTTTCACTCCCACCAGCGGTGCATAAGCATTCCAATTTCTTCTCATCTCTACCAACATTTGTTGTTTTCTGACTTTTTTTTGTTTCTTTTTTTTTTGCGGTACGTGGGCCTCTCACTGTTGTGGCCTCTCCCGTTGCAAAGCACAGGCTCCGGACGTGCAGGTTCACTGGCCATGGCTCACGCGCCCAGCCGCTCCGCGGCATGTGAGATCTTCCCAGACTGGGGCACGCGCCTGTGTCCCCTGCATCAGCAGGCGGACTCTCAACCACTTCACCACCAGGGAAGCCCTGTTTTCTGACTTTTTGATTCTAGCCATCCTTAATGGGTGAGAAGTAGTATTTCATTGTGGTCTTGATTTGCATTTCTCTAATAACTAATGATGTTGACATCTTTGTATGTGCTTATTGGTCATTTGTAAGCTATGGATTTTTATAAAATACCTCCTGCTCATGCTTCAGGAAACATATCACCAGAGATATTCTGAGAGCAGATCCAGGTCCTAGGTTCCCAAGAGAGTTTGAGAAGATCCAGTTCATACAGTTTGGCCCTTGCCAGGTGAGGACACTAGCCATGTGTTTAATGTTATACCAATCAAGGGAAACTGAAAGAACAGGATAGCTCATCTTGAGTTCAATATGCCTTCTATTTAGCTTACATTTCTACCCAGGCCTCTTTCATATCTATGAAAACTCTTTTATTCCAGTATCTTCCAAAGACCCCACTTACCATAATTTGCATTTTCTCAAATTCTGCTGCCTTGATGTCATTTTGATGTGTAAGCCCTCCCACTGTAAAGTCTTCAAAGATATGGAACATTTATATCTTTCACGATGCACATGGAAGTAATCTGTACATACTAATTGAGAAGGTCAAAGTCTTCCCACATCTCAAGAAGGGGGCCTCCTTAAACTAGCCAAAGCAGTTTAAGCCAGATTTACAAACTTGAACAAGTTAATTCACTTCCACTCCTGCATTGGTCAAATGAAATTCATAATCTCTAACTTATAGAGCCCTTATGAGTAGTAAATGAAAAGTTGTATATATAGTACTAGACAACTAATAAGCACGGAATAAAAGGCATATACCTACCAATCAGTTTATGCTGACTTTAAACTATTCTGTCTAAAATCATCTGCATGTTGACTCTCCAACCTCCTGGGGCCAGCAGTGCACATCAGGACTCAGATAGGTGCTGCCTGAGAATACAATTTGCTGAGAGGTTGGGAAATTAGAAAGAGGGACTCCAGACCCACAGGGACCAAATGGACGAGGCTGAATTGTCAGAGCACTTCCTATTTGTAAGGCTTGACTTGAATGAGTCAAGGCAGGAGGCAGAGGCACTGGGCAATCCATGGAAGCCCTCAACCACATGCCCTCCCTGTTCAGCCTTGATCCTCCTTATTTGGCCTTGACCGCTGCTTCGATGCTGCTGGGGTTCTTCTCCAAAGCCTCAGAAGAAGAATCAAAGCAGAACAGAGTTCTCCAGCTCTGAAGAGAAGAACCGCATCTCAGACAGCTAAATGAAACATCCATCAGAGAGGTAATCTGTCATCTTCCACGTTCTTTCCTTTACCAGGGTTTTACAACCCAGGGGTCTGATAGGAAGGGGCTAGAAGGCCCAGCAGTCTAGTCACTTGCTGCCATCTATGGGTAGGACATTAAAAGTGACTTAAGGGGAAATGAAAATTTCTCATATCCATTACTGCACATTCAATTCTATGGAAAGTACCAAAGATTTTTTTGCTTATTTGTTGATTTTTCTTTTATGCAGAAACAAAAAAAGGAAGATTTAAGATATCTACCAATTCTACAACAAATATCACCAAGTCTTCCTGAGAACAGTGATTCACAGATTATGCTATCGGTTTGAAAAATAAATTAATTCTGATTTCTCTAGCCCACCACAGCCTTAAACAGAGAGCAAGCTGAAAAGCAGAGATCAAGTTAGGTTAAGGGATTTTTTAATAACAAAAAGTCATTGTTCTGATGGAAAATAAACTCATCAAAACTTATTATAGGGGCTTCCCTGGTGGCGCAGTGGTTGAGAGTCCGCCTGCCAATGCAGGGGACACGGGTTCGTGCCCCGGTCCGGGAAGATCCCACATGCCACAGAGTGGCTGGGTCTGTGAGCCATGGAAGCTGAGTCTGCGCGTCCGGAACCTGTGCTCCACGATGGGTGAGGCCACAACAGTGAGAGGCCCGCGTACCAAAAAAAAAAAAAAAAACCTATTATAGCAAAAGTCCATTTGTCATGGTTACCATGGAATTAGACTCTTCACAATTATTTTGTGTGTGTGTGCGTGTTTTTCCAGTATCATGATTTAATTAAGGGAGCATATTCATTGTAGAGAATATATTGATGATTGTAAATGTGACTCCTCATTACAGCTTTAAAATTGTTGGAACCAATACCCGCCTCTTTGCCCTCGGAACTTGCTTGTGGCCTGTTTCTTCAGGCCTTCAGACTTGGGTCTTGGACTGGAACCACACCACCAGCTTTCCTGGACTTCCAGCTTGCAGAGGGACTTCTTAGCCTCCAAAATCGAATACACCAGAAATACATCTACATGTGGAACAACTCCTGCAGAAAACCTACTGAAGGCTGGCAGAAGACCTCAGACCTCCCAAAAGGCAAGAAACTCCACACTTACCTGGGTAGGACAAACAAAAAAACCCTAAAAACAGAGACAGAGGATAGGGACGAGACCGGCACCAGTGGGAGGGAGCTGTGAGGCAGGAAAGGTTTCCACACACTGAGAAGCCCCTTCGCGAGCGGAGACTGCGGGTGGCGGAGGGGGGAAGCTTCAGAGCCGCAGAGGAGAGCGCAGCAACAGGGGCGCGGAGGGCAAAGCGGGGAGATCCCCGCACGGAGAATCGGCGCCGACCGGCACTCAGCAGCCCGAGAGGCTTGTCTGCTCCCCCGCCAGGGCGGGCGGGGCTGGGAGCTGAGGCTCGGGCTTCGGTCGGAGCGCAGGGAGAGGCCTGGGGTTGGCGGCGTGAACACAGCCTGCAGGGGGCTAGTGCACCACGGCTAGCCGGCAGGGAGTCCGGGAAAAGTCTGGATCTGCCGAGGAGGCAAGAGACTTTTTCTTCCCTCTTT
>RJWK010016003.1:15663-35907 GCA_004363435.1 Platanista minor | reverse complement strand
AAAAAAAAAAAAAAAAAAAGGATATTTTCCAACAGTCAAAAATTTTCTCCCTATGTACCCTCTTCTCCTTAGTAAACTACCTGAAGTTGAGCTTTACCTGGATGAGGTAATAAACCAATTTTAAAAAGACACTGAATCCAGGAAAAAGAAGACCCAGCACAAAAGAGAGGGAGTCTTTCCCAGGGGGTCAGAAATAAGGCAGCCCCAAGACAACAACTGAACAGGAGGCCCAGAAAGACCAGGCCAGACTGCAACAGGAGGGCAGGCGGCTCCAGGAAGAAAGCTGCTAAATAAAAATGCATCCAAGACACTATCTGATCTGCTGGCCAGATTAAGAGGGATTCTGACGGAAAGTTTAGGGCTGAATTTTGACGAGGGCAAGAATTTTTGTTTGTTTTGTTCAATGATGTATTCCCAGGACCCTGAAAGTAATTAGTAAATATTTACTGTACCTATTAAAATTAAACAAATATCAAAAGTAAATTATTAACTGGGAAAACCAAAAAGATGTTATCAGGAAGGCAATTCAGTATCATACCACTTTACTGGAGAGCTAATCAGTATCTTTATAGCTTAAGCACTGACAGCTGATTTCACTCTAAAAAAAGAAAAAATCAGGGCGATAGGATTCTAGAGGATGGGGAGACAAGTGCGTGTGGAAGGGGTTCCTGGCCACAGCGGTATGTAGTGTCAGAAAGCTATATTCCCATCTTCCACAACAGAAAACCAGTAGACAACGTTGAAAACTACAAGATAAGGAAAAGCAGCATAAATGTGTTCATGAGAAATATGAAGATATATATTGGAAGAAGAAACAAAATAGAGTTAAAGGTATTTACATTTGTCAGGGGGAGGGAAAAACGAATAAATACAGGACAGGCGACTGGTTTTGTAGAAGTCTTGTATTATTTGACTTTTAAAATTAGATGCAAGGCCTAATTTGATAAAAATAAAAATTAAACCTAAGAAAAGGCTTACACTTTAGGCCTAGCCATTTGATAGCTATGAAACTCTCCCAGGAGAATAATCAGATGTGTAAAGATCTATATGTTCACTGCAACAATCTTCTCAATAGAAAAAAAAAAAAAGGGGGGGGGGAATCTATTATTTCTTTCATAATAGAAAATATTAGGGATTTAGTTAATGAAATAAGAATAATGAAATATTATGTTGTTATTTAAATAAGCTTTTGAAGAATAAAAACATGATAGAATGCTCCTTTAAAAATCAGGATTTAGAAACTATACAGAGTACAAGGATAGCTTTCATATGCATAGAAAAAAGAAAAAAGCAAGTATATGTTAACAACTATGTGCTCTAGATAGTAGGATTACAGGTCGTTTTTCTTTCTTATTTATACTTTTCCATATTTTCTAAATTTCCTACAGTGAATTTGTATCACTTGGTCAAACACTTTTACAGTGTTTTAAATTTATAAAGCAGAAAAAATATATAAAAATTGGAAAACAATTCTTGGTATTTCTCTAGAGAAAATGACCACATTTGAAATACTTAATGGTTAAGAAAAACATAAAAGGGTAATCAATGCACAATGGCAAAAAGACAAAAATCAAAAATCAAAACCCACAAAAATAAAGTATGTCTGGTGCCTGAACCACAATCACATTGGAATCGCCAAAAAAAGGTCCTGTCTCTTCGACTACCTTCCATTGTTGAGCCTTAAACTGGTCTCATCTTTTAAAACACCCTGGATGTGACCTTTTGGCTTGAGGGTCAGTGAAATTCTATTGTCTCAGCTGTGGGCAGCCTCTCTGGATGTGAAGTTTAGATCCAAGCCAACCAGGATCTGAGTCCCAGCTCAGGCTTTCACCAATGTGGACAGATTATACACTCTCTCCCACCCTGCTATTCCCTGTCTATTAAATTGGGATCATTATTTTGCAGGTTTGCTCTGAGAAAAGAACTAGTAAAGTACTTTAAAATGATTATTTGTGTCTGGGACATAGTAATCCATCAATAAATGGTGGCTATTTTTTTTTGTTCTATTTTATAAACACCTCACAAATTAAGTCTGTTTAGCCATAGTCACTGATAGAAAGTACATACTCATCCACTCACCGACTCCTTCTCCCAGACTTAACTATGGGCCATGTGTGCTCAGTCTGAGAACAGGCAAAGGGACAGAGTGATTTCAAAGAGCTGCACACCAGTGACTAGCTCACCGTTTCAAATTTTTACAACTTCATCCTTTATTAAGAAAGTGGTTACCTCCAAGGGAACTCGATCAACTTGCAAAGGATTTGTGAGCTCTTTTCACAAATCACAAATGGAGATTCAAGAGGTACAAGAGATGTGCAGTGTGAATAACAAAAAGCTATACCTTTGGAAATTAAATCAATCAGAGCATTATTAGTCAGACTGACCTTTACCAAGGTCAGGGTGTTACATCCACACAAGGCATACCTTGGTGATTATTTTCATCACGGCTTAAAATATTTTTAATAGTGTTTTCAGTGACTCTGCTTGTAGTTTCTATCGCCAAAATCTGTAGGGTGTCAAAGTATAAGTATGATGTAGATTTGAAAGATGGGGAAAATTGGCACCATTATCAAGAAACTGTTGAGAAGACCAGAGATGGGCGAATGTTTCCTCCATTCAAATGTGGTAGAGAAACAAGTTTATAAAAAGTAAGAATAAGCTTCCTGTTCATTCCTGGCAAAATTCTAGAGAAGATTACTATACAGATGACTTAAGAGTAATTAGAATACCAACTAAACTATCATTATCCAGGGCTTCCCTGGTGGCGCAGTGGTTGAGAGTCCGCCTGCCGATGCAGGGAACACGGGTTCGTGCCCCGGTCCGGGAGGATCCCACATGCCGCCAAGTGGCTGGGCCCGTGAGCCATGGCTGCTGAGCCAGCACGTCCAGAGCCTGTGCTCCGCAACGGGAGAGGCCACAACGGTGAGAGGCCCGCGTACCGCAAGAAAAACAAACAAAAAAAACAGGTGGTTGGCCAGATGTGGCCAATGGGCCATGGTCTGCTAACCCCCTTATATAGACTATGAGGTCCATTGACATTGTATAAGATCTAGGCTAGAAGATCATCCACCAAGGATTTCAGAAGGTTGCAGTCCCTCAATTTGGGGGAAAGGTTAGAACATCCAAGTCTCTTCTACTTCTAAAAGTCCATGAAAATCTGGCTATGAAAGAAGAAACAGAAAAATCAGATGATCTCACAGTTAGTTCTGATAGCAGTGGGTCTAGAACCCAGACCTCCTGCATCCCTGGTCCTATACTCCTTCACCGTGGCACACAGTTCCAAGCCTGGCATTCCTCAACTTGTGGCCAGCTTACACTCAGAAATCTTCTAAATAAATGCCAGCCAGTCAATCACTAGCTAGTCACGTATTCTCAGAAACCTTCTTGCATTGATGCCCATGTCTTTGCATCCCTGAAAGCACATGGAGAACCTAGTGGCCAGGAGAATCCGTGCGATCCTCTCCTTTGGAGACCAAGGACTGAGGAGGCAGAGACTAGATGTCATCTGTAGAAGAGTGTCTTGTGCAGCCCTGGAAGCAGGGCCAGACTTTCACCTCATGACTCCATGTGTCCAAGATTTCATCTTGAGTCAAGGGGAGCAGAGGAGATGACTGAAACAGTGAGAAAATCTGCATCTTGGACCCAGATAAACCCTGATGACTTCTAATCCAAATCCCATCTTTCAGGAAGCATTAAGCTGAAAGCAAGAACCCAATGTAGGTCAAGCCACACAAACACCACATAGGACCAATGATGATTTCACTGCGGCCTTCTGAAGACTCGCTGTCACACACCCACATCCCCAAATCTGAAATGGTTTCTGAAAAACAAACACTACATTCTTCAACAATGGCTTTAAATCTGAAGAGAGATAGGCAAAAACAGACAAGAAGTTGATCTCCACTTCATGACCAAAAGCCCAACCCTACCCCAAACGTGTGACCCTTCTGCTAAAGACTTGATTACATTTAGCCTACTTGGCAAACGAATAGAATTTGCCCTCACTTTGGTGCCTTAAATACAATTTTTAGAAAATTTACTTCATCAAAGTATAGCTGATTTACAACTTGTGTTCATTTCTACTGTACAGCAAAGTGATTCAGTTATACATGTATATACATCCTTTTTCCTATTCTTTTCCGTTATGGTTTATCACAGGATATTGAATATAAGTTCCCTGTGCTATACAGTAAGACCTTGTTGTTTACATATGCTATAAATAATAGTTTGCATCTGCTAATCCCAAACTCCCAATCCATCCCTCCCAGACCCTTTAACACAATTTTTGAAGCTTGTTAAATTTGGCTAAAACATCTATGGAACAAAGTCACCTACCATTTGCCAAAACCACTTTTTGATCGTTATAATAATCGCCAGTATTTTCTGAGCACTTTCTGTTTCCCAGCCCTTCGTACACACTTTCTCACGAGGTCCTCACAATGTCCCCATGAACTAATTTCTGCAATGCAGATGAGGAAACTGAGACTTGATCTCGCTAAAGAGAGACTTAGCCAGAGCCACAGGGCTGGTGGAAGTCAGATTCATATGCCAGCAGCCTGAGCATGGAGCCTGTACTCCTGGCTGCTATACACACTTAGGATCATCACACACCGAACCACTGCATTAACACAATACTTGGCCATGCTTCCGACACCATCTCTCAAATACCCAGCCTGAGTGTATCTTCCGCAGTAAAAGATTAAAAGGGGGGCTTCCCTGGTGGCGCAGTGGTTGAGAGTCCGCCTGCCGATGCAGGGGACGCGGGTTCGTGCCCCGGTCGGGGAAGATCCCACACGCCGCGGAGCGGCTGGGCCCGTGAACCATGGCCGCTGAGCCTGCGCGTCCAGAGCCTGTGCTCCGCAACGGGAGAGGCCACAACAGTGAGAGGCCCGCGTACCGCAAAAAAAAAAAAAAAAAAAAAAAGATTAAAAGGGCACAATAATGTTTCTTGAATACACCAAGGAAGAATGTGCCAGTGATCCCTGTGTGTGGACCAACCTTCCCCAGGTGGCCTCATGGCTCCCTTCCTCACCCATTTGGGTCTCCATCAATGTCACTTCTTCAGAGAGGTTTTCCCTGCCAACCCACCCAAACCTGAAGCAGTCCCCCCTTCCCTGCTATCTCCTCATTCTGCTTCACTGTTTCCTATAGCATTTATCACCACTGGGCATAGTATATGCTTGGGTATTTGTTGATTATCTGCTTTCACTGCTGGGCTATAATCTCCATGAAAGAAGACACTTGGTTTTGCTCACCCCTCTATCTCCAGCACGTAGAACGTACCTGGCACAGAACACATGCTTACAGTATCTGGTAGGAAAGCAGCAAATCAATCTCTCTCTGGTTGAAAGAATAACAGCTGCTTTCTATTTTCATCTTTGTGCTTAGCTGTAATTTCTAAATTTCTAGCAGTCAAATTTTATCCTTTTTTGTAATACAGAAGTAAAGTTCTATTTACAAAGCCCTTCCTTTAGAGAATACTACCTATTATTACATAACTCAAAGATGGAGATTATGGCTGCTTTTGGCCACTGGTAGCCTGGAGGCATGAAAACCATGCTAAGTGAATCCCCTGGTGCCCTCAGATGACAGGTCAGCATGGCCAACAGCCACGGGCAGGCACTCATCACAGGCTTTGCTGGCCAACTCGGCTGCTGCTAATGGCCCTCTGGCCCAGACATGGGTGCCAGAGCCTCTGCCTAGCCTTCGCAGCGTTCCTGGACGTGCAGGGAAGGCAGTTAGGCAGTTTCTCCTCGTCACCATGTTACTCCATTTCATGGGGGCCAGAAATGGAAGGAGAGAACGGAGCTCGTAACAGTCCCCTGGAGGATACCCATGGGCGGCCCCGGAGCTCAGCTCAGGAGCGCCACTGAAGAGAAACCACTGGAACTGCAGCCAAGTGGTCCACTGTATTTCCATCTCAGATACCATCAGATTCAGCTTTTACTCATCTTCTCTTTACCCCAAGCCAACTGCACCTGGAAATAAAGTCTTAAATATTTACTCCACTCTTCAGCTCATCTTGCTATAATGTGTACTGCTCCTATTAACGTAATACTTAATGAGAGCAATTATTGAGGAAGTTCTGTTAGCGTGAAGTTTAGACAAGCTAATGACTGCCTTCCCTTGAGAGCTGACCTCTACAGCACAGGAATTCCCCACCCTGCTTTGGAGGGAGATGGTGTAGCGAGGGGTCAGGCAGAGTTTCCAGAATGCTTGAGTTTGCTGTCACAAAGGCCGTATGACATCCACCGTGTGACAGTGGACATTCCTTCGGTGCCAAACCCTGTAGGTTATTCCAAGCCCCATCCCCAGATGGCTAGAGTTGGAAGGTCATTTCCCAGGCAAAGCCAACAGGTCCTCCCAGACTAGAGTGAAAGAAGCTCGAGGCTGGTCAAGAAAGGTACTCTGAGCATTGCTGATCCTCGCTTCCTTCTCCTCCGCTACGCGGCGAGCCCTACGTTCCCAGCAGGAGCCCAAGCTTCTGACCTGGCTGCGTCCCCACTGCCTGATACAAGGCCTGGCACCATCCAGGAAGTGCTGGGTGTATAAAGGGCATATCAGTGCTTGCTGTGTCACCTTCGGGCCCCTCCCTTCTAACAGGGTACTAACCACAAAGGACAGGGTCAGCAGGTATGTGGCGACAAGACATGGTGTCAGGCTCTCAGCACACCTTTATCTCATTCATCCTGACCGCTCCTGGGGAGAATGTTGGTATCACTATCTCTCTTGCACAATGAAGCTGAGGCTCAGTGATAGGGACAAAACGCCAACAGCGGGTAAGTAAGGGGGGCTGGGAGTTCTGCTTAAGATTATCTGATACCAGTGGTCCAGCCTGTGAGTGCCAAGAGCTTCCAGGAGTCCCTTTCCCCAGGTCCAGTTTCCTCTAGGAAATACAGCATCAGAACTAGGTAGTTTACACACTCACAAGCACTGACCATCTGCTACACGCCTGGCCACAGGTCGAAGCCGGAGCTGCATCCTTATGAAGTCCATGTCCCAGGGGCCAAAACTTACTGAGCTGTTATTTTTTGTTTTCCATGTATTAACTCACAGTCCTCACCATAGCACCACAGCCCAGGTACTTTAATCCCAGTGTACTGATGAGGAAGCTGACTGGGTTTCTCCAAGGACACATAGCTAGAAGGGGGCAGAGCTGGGATTTGAGCCCAGGCAGTCACGGCTGAGTCTGAGCCATGAACCTATGGCTGCTGTTAGATCACACCCGCCGGACAGGGCAAGCATTAGCTCAAGCCCTTCATGTGCTGTTCACCGTGGTTCTTCCGTTTCTAGAGCCCATCTGCAGCTGCATCCAAGCAGAGAGAAAGTCCTCACTGTAGATGTTGACTTGAAAAGTTCACCAACATGAAACATCAAGATGGCTTAAAAGCAGTTCAAGACTTGTGGTTGTCAAGGGGGAGGGAGAGGGAGGGAAGGACAGGGAGTTTGGGATTAGCAGGTACAAGCTATTATCTATAGGATGGATAAACAATAAGGTCCTACTGTACAGCACAGGGAACTATATTCAATATCCTGTGATAAACCATAATGGAAAAGAGCATGAAAAAGAACATACAGGGCTTCCCAGGTGGCGCAGTGGTTGAGAGTCTGCCTGCCCATGCAGGGGACGCTGGTTCGTGCCCCGGTCCGGGAGGATCCCGCATGCCGCGGAGCGGCTGGGCCCGTGAGCCATGGCCGCTTAGCCTGCGTGTCCGGAGCCTGTGCTCCGCAGCGGGAGAGGCCACAACAGTGAGAGGCCCGCATACCGAAAAAAAAAAAAGAATGCACATATATGTCTAATGGAATCACTTTGCTGTACAGCAGAAATTAACACAACATTGCAAATCAACTATAACTACAATAAAATAAATTAAAAAAAAAAAAAAGTTCAGAGCGTAGCTGGTCACCTCTGACAAGGCACATCAAAATGCAGTTTAAACCCTCTGTCGACCCCCGACAGGAGCCCCGCAGCTGGCCCTGCTGCTGCTACAGGCCCTCAGTCTGACATAAATGGACTTGGGGGCTGTGATCATGCACCTGAGATGTGCCTGATGTCCAAAAGCAAAGGAGGGACAGAAAAAGGAGACCACCAGGACATGATGTCTGCAGGCCGAACTGTGGGGCAGCTCAAACTCTCTTCCTCATGTTATCGAATCGGACACCTCTTTCCTTCATTTCTAAACTCAGCCAAGAACTTCAGACCACCTTTACCGTATATGCTCCATCTCTTCTTTTTCTGAGATCTAGTGAGGATGGGAAAATCAAACTAGCAACTGATTTTCACTGAGGCCGCCTAATTTTAGAAGCTAGGGATATGCAAAGCCAAAAGCACAGCTTAAAAGAAAACCCCTCAAAACCCCAAAAGCCTCTGAACCTAAGAATCCTTTTCAACAACGTGGAGACACAGACAGTCCCCTGCTTCCATCCAAACAGCTTTCATTCTAAAATATTTCTGAATTTTTTAAATCTCAGGCTCTAGAATGCTTCTAACTGAAATAACGTGTCAGTGCAAACAGGTAGAGGAGGAAACTGCGAAGACACAGAAATGTCTTCAGGAAAAGCATATGCTGAGCTGTCACTGTGGAATGTCCTTTGAATCAATACCATATGTAAGCTGATAGCACAACTGTACACACATACCTCATTAAGCCAAATTAGAGCAAGTGGGATCTGTCGCCTTCTGATTAACACAAACACGGCTAATTTCAGTATGTCCTATCTCCAAGCCACAGAAGCACCCCGCGTGGAGGCATTTTCACAAGTAACAGTAAAGCCCACACAAGTTCCCAAGGCCAATACCACCATGCACATTCCTAAAGGCTGCTGTTCTTCCTGAAGCTTCCCCTCAAACAGCTGGGGAAGAACAGCCTCCCCTAGAGGGATACTCACTCTTACTTTTTCAAATGAAAACAGCCACGTATTCCTTGCAGGATCAGCAATGAGTCCAAAGGCATTGAGATTGGTGGGCCCCTGCCTCTTTCCTGCAAGAACTCTTCATTCAGAGCAATCCCTAATAGAGTGTAGCTGGTGAGAATTTTTTTTTAATCCTACTTACATTTTTATAATTAGCCATGAAGAAATAACAAAGTAAATTATCTTATTATGGAACCTTAGTTTTCAGAAAGCATAGGAAAGCCCAAAAAAAGCATTTCCCTTTTGATCAACGTAGCAGTCAACTTTCTAGCTGCTTTCAGGAATTCCTAAAATATTTAGGAAACTGCCAAAGCAGGCGAGCAGCAGACACTGCAATTCAGAACTGAGCGTGTGGCTACCACTGTCGTGCTAAAAGTTTCAGGACAGTGGCTGACCTGGTGCGTGGCCAGGAGAGGGAAGCATGTGTTCAGTTGGACAAACACTTATGGAGAACCTGCTATTTGCCAGGCTCCCAGCTAGGTATTGGGATGAAAAGAAAAATGTAGGGTACTTGGTCCATGCCTCTGAAGAGCTTGGAGCCTGGCTGTGAAAGGTCCGAAGATGAACACAGCAGTCATGGGAACATAAAGCAAGGGCACCAGAAACCTCTGGGGCATGAAGCATCAAGGAAGGCATCTTATTGGAGAGAGTGCTTCAGGTGAGTCTTGGAACAGATGATAAATAAGGGTTAGCGAGAAAAATGGAGGGCATTCCAGGCTGAGGACAGAAACATGGCAATGTATCAGGGCATACATGAACAGCATGCTGTGGGCTGGGCTAGTTCCTGGCAGGGCTGGGGCACACTCAGCCACAGCAGCATTTAAAATGGGGGCAGAAAGGTTAGCATTCCAGAAGCTTTGCCCTCTGAACTCTCCTGGAAAGAAAAGCTGGAGTCGGGCTTAGGATGACTCTGGAAATCCAAACCATAGCGTGATGAGGGTCTCTGATCACTTTATCTCTTTTATCTGCTTGCTTGCTTGGAATCTCTTTAGGGACCCTCCCCCATCATGAAACCTCGGGGTGACCTACGTGATACAGGCCTAGCCAATCAGGAGGTCACTGGGCACTGTCACTGGGTTATGCAGAGGAACATACTGCAAGCCAAACCAAGCCAAGCCAACAGAACGCTCCCAAAGAGCGTTGCCAGAAACCCAGGGCCTCCTGTGGCTACTTCTGCCACCACCCCAGGAGGATGGCCTAAGAATGAAGCCAATGCCGATGGCGGTACCGCTGAGGTTCTTGGAGACGGTTCCCGTGTCTGTATCTAGCAATACGAGCTCAGCCTCATCTTCTGAACTCTCCAATTACATGGGCCCCAAATTCCATTTCTGTTTGAGTACTTTTGCCTCTTGCAACCAAGAGATTACTAACAAATACGTGAAGTCTCGTTAAGCCTCTAAGTACTGATAATAAAGGTCTCCATGTACTGACAAAAAGGTCAATTTGGGAACTTCAACTTAAGGCACTCGAAAGAAGTACTACACGTGTATGAAAATATTTTCTAATCCATAAAGCACTATACAAGTATTAGTTATTAGTTTCACCGTGGTGATATCAATAACTAGTCAATATTATATTGCATATAAATATTAACAATAATTAGTCAATCCAATTTTCATTCTTATATCAATATTCTAAATGTGTAGCTTTTAAACTGTAATTAACAAATGCTCACTTAGTGCTGACTTTGCACCAGGCACGTTTCTACGTAGTATACTGATCTCTCTTATAACATCTCCTCATAAACAACCCCCACTAAATGGGCACTACTATTATATCTCCCCCATTTTACAGAAGAGGCAACGCTGGCATTGAAAGGTTAAGAAACACACCCAAGGTCACACAGGTATGAAGTGATGGAGCCGGGATTGAACCTGGGCAGCGTGGCTCTACAAACAGTGCCTTTCACTGTCCCTCATCTCCTGCGAATCAAAGCTCCAACTTCCTTTAAACTGATATTCCTAAACAAATGACTTGCGGCAAGGCAATTTGCACTCCCTAAATCCACATTATGGCTACTGTCCTCCCCAACTCCGGCTTTTGCTGGCTTGTTTCCTCCATAAATGCACCACCCCAGTCATCCTTCAAGCTCCATCCTTGGGAATCATATGACGGCTCCTCCCTCGCCCCCCTCCCATGGTCCACCAGCAACCCCCCCCCCCCCCACCCCCGTCACATGAGCTCCACCCATGTGGGCCTCAAACCCTCCCCTTCTCCCTGGCCTCACGCACATGTCTTTCAATCCTTCTACACGAGTCAACTAAACTCTCATCGGGCTCAGTACGATCCCCTTTGCAAGCACCCTGCGTCCACATGGCCACTGATTTTTCTCTGAAAATACAGACCTCATCTAATCATCCTCCTACTTCAAACCCTCATCAGCTGTCACTGCCTACAGAACAAAACAGCAACTCCTTAGTGTTACACTGAAAACTCTTCACAGGCCCCCCAACCCGCGTTTCCAGTCTCAACTCCTTTGATGTTGCTCCAGACAAGGCCTGGAGGGCATTTCACGCTGTAAAGTAGATCTTTGGGGACCTCTCATTTTCCTTAACTTATTTAATTTACTTGCTCATATCTCGATAATGATACACTCTGCTTAAAAATTAATAAAATGGAATTTCTTCTAAAACATTCTGGTAATTGAAATCCACTCTCTCCAACTACTTTGCCATCATTATTCTGAATTAGTGGCTCTTTCATGCAAAGAAATAATTACCTTCTATGTAAGCCAGAGTAAAACGCAGATTGCCCAAATTTTACTGGTGTGTGTCCAGGAAAGAGGTTTCTTAAGGTCAGAACTCCAGAAGAGTGTTCTGGGAGTTTATAAAATCTCTTCAAGCTTTCAAAGAGCAGTCGCAAAGCCAGAAGTGCTGAGGATTGGGAGGTTTGCAAACAGCCTTGCTCAGAAAGAGGAAGGAGACTCAAGGGCCCAGCTGGCTGATCCGGAAGCCTCAATGTCTCACACATCACACTGCACTGATCAAAAGTGGGAAAACCAGTTGCCAACAATACCTTACAGATCAGGGTTTCTGAACCACTGCACCACTGACATGTGGGGCTCGATCATTCTCTGCTGTGGGGCTCGCCTGTGCACTACAAGCCGTTTAGCGGCACCCCTGGCCTCTATCTAGCAGATGTCACTAGCACCTCCTCAGTTGTGACAACGAAAAAATGTCTCCAGATATGGCCAAGTGTTGCCTGGCTGACAAAATTGCAGGCAGTTGAGATCCAATGCTATAAATACCCAGGCACACAGGTCAGCACCACTCCTCTGAACTGTATTTTCTTCCTCTTCCTCCTTCTTTGTGATAAAAATAAAAGTGCCCTTGACCACACAAAGTGAAAACCACACCAATAATGGCATACATTTTCTGTGAAGATACCAAAGGGACTGTTTCTCACAAGCAGCCAAATACTTATTGCTGCCTTTGCAAAGAATGAAACAGAAAGGGACACAGAGATAGAAGGAACTCATTTGTTTCTTGCTCAGATTCGTGATAATAACAACAACAAAAAAAAGCCCCCTGCAGCCTCCCCTCTCTCCTGTCTCTCGGGCAGCATCTGGGATGCCACTGACAGGCCAATACCTGATCCTGGGAAAGTCACCTGCTAAGCTCCTGCCTGGGTGGGGCTGGGACACTTCAGGTGCTACACCAACACATCTGATAATTTGAGGACACAAGCAAGGAAACAGCACAGCTGCAACTTCATTTCAAGGTCCGTTAGCAGCACCAAAGCGGGGGGAAACTGCACTTCCAAATACAGGCCCTGGAACTCAGCAGGGACATTTTTCATTATCAATTTTCCAATGCTAAGAATAACAATTATGGTTCTTTCATTGAGAACATCACGCAAGTGCAAATAACACTGCACTTCAACCCCAAATACTAGAATAATATGTTGCATGCTGAAACTGACGTGTGGACAATGCAGGGCTGCCTAACGTGCAATTTGAACTCAATAACAGAAAGCATCCTCTTGGGTTGTGCTTGCATTTTCGATTTTGTGGCTGTCTTTCCCAATTCACCTTGCAATTGTAAGCAATCAAAACAGAAGGGGATGCTATCATGATGTTCAGCCTTGTAGTGAACCATCAGCGTGGGCCAGTTATTCAGCTGCTGCTGAATGACAACAACGAGTTCTTGAGAGTATAAATGAATAAATTCGCAAACACACATGTGCCCACGTTCCTCCCTCCCCTCCCCCACACCACAGAGAGCTGCACAATATCCCCATTCCCCCCAAATATGACAATCTAGAGCTGGAACCATCACATTCTAGGAAGGCTCCACAGCACCAAATCATCCATGGGAAGCTCGGTCATGACCGACAAAAACTCGTATTTCTTAGGCAGTGTCTGCTGCTCAAGACCAAGAAAGGAACACGCATGCCCAGTCCCACATCCAAGCAAATCCTCATACATATAAATGGAAAAGAGGAGGAACAAGGAGAAACCCTTGCAGAAGTGAAAGCAAGTGCCACCCACCTCCAGCATAATCCAACCCAGGCGGACAGTATTTATTAAACACCTTCAACAGCCATGCTTTGAACAACACACTGTGGACAAAACGAGGATAAAAGCAGACACTGACAGCCCTCAAAAGGCCAGCACTGTCACATCACACACCTGAAGCTTTTTACCTTTCCCCCATGTCAGTACGTGGCCAAGAAGTGCAGACCCCATCCTACTCACTCCACTTCATAATTTAAGATCACAACTCTAGAGAAAAGCAGATTTGGCCTTTCAAAAAAATCAAAATATCATTCCTAAAATAAATAATTTTGACAAAGGCACACTCTAAGCCCCTTCAGGGATCAAACCGGGAGAAATCAAAATTGGTTGAAAGGTGGTTTTTCTTTTTTTCAATCTATTTTTTTCATTTCTTCGACTCACTGTCCTCTTCAGTAAGATAAACGGAGCTCAGTAATGCAGTTCATTGGGTAACAAATCAAGCCTTGGTAAATTTTGAAAAACTGAAATCATATCAAGTATCTTTTCCGACCACAACACTATGAGACTAGATAGCAATTACAGGGAAAACACTGTAAGAAATGCAAACACATGGAGGCTAAACAATATGTCACTAAATAACCAAGAGATCACTGAAGAAATCAAAGAGGAAATCAAACAATACCTAAAAATAAATGACAATGAAAACACGACGACCCAAAACGGACGGGATGCAGCAAAAGCAGTTCTAAGAGGGAAGTTTATAGCAATACAATCCTACCTCAAGAAACATCTCAAATAAACAACCTAACCTCACACCTAAAGCAAGTAGAGAAAGAAGAACAAAAAAACCCCAAAGTTAACAGAAGGAAAGAAATCATAAAGATCAGATCAGAAATAAATGAAAAAGAAATGAAGAGGAAACAACAGCAAAGATCAATAAAACTAAAAGCTGGTTCTTTGAGAAGATAAAACAAAATTGATAAACCATTAGCCAGACTCATCAAGAAAAAAAAAGGGAGAAGACTTAAATCAATAGAATTAGAAATGAAAAAGGAGAGGTAACAACTGACACTGCAGAAATACAACAGATCATGAGAGATTACTACAAGCAACTCTATGCCAATAAAATGGACAACCTGGAAGAAATGGACACATTCTTAGAAATGCACAACCTTCTGAGACTGAATCAAGAAGAAACAGATAATATAAACAGACCAATCACAAGCACTGAAATTGAAACTGTGATTAAAAATCTTCCAACAAACAAAAGCCCAGGACCAGATGGCTTCACAGGCGAATTCTATCAAACATTTAGAGAAGAGCTAACACCTATCCTTCTCAAACTCTTCCAAATTATAGCAGAGGGAGAAACACTGCCAAATTCATTCTACAAGGCCACCATCACCCTGACACCAAAACCAAAGATGTCGCACAAAAAGAAAGCGACAGGCCAATATCACTAATGAACACAGATGCAAAAATCCTCAACAGAACACTAGCAAACAGAATCCAACAGCACATTAAAAGGATCATACACCATGATCAAGTGGGGTTTATCCCAGGAATGCAAGGATTCTTCAATATACGCAAATCAATCAATGTGATACACCATATTAACCAACTGAAGGAGAATAACCATATGATAATCTCAACAGATGCAAAAAAACTTTCAACAAAATTCAACACCCATTTATTATACACACTCTCCAGAAAGCAGGCATAGAGGGAACCTACCTCAACATAATAAAGGCCATATATGACAAACCCACAGCCAACATCGCTCTCAATGGTGAAAAAGTTAAACCATTTCCTCTAAGATCAAGAACAAGACAAGGTTGCCCACTCTCACTGCTATTATTCAACATAGTTTTGGAAGTTTTAGCCACAGCAATCAGAGAAGAAAAAGAAATAAAATGAATCCAACTTGGAAAAGAAGAAGTAAAACTGTCAACTATTTGCAGATGACATGATATTATACACAGAGAATCCTAAAGATGCTACCAGAACACTACTAGAGCTCATTAATGAATTTGGTAAAGTAGCAGGATACAAAATTAATCCACAGAAATCTCTTGCATTCCTATACACTAATGATGAAAAAGCTGAAAGAGAAATTAAGGAAACACTCCCATTTACCACTGCAACAAAAAGAATAAAATACCTAGGAATAAACCTATCTAAGGAGACAGAAGACTTGTATGCAGAAAACTGTAAGACATTAATGAAAGAAATTAAAGACGATACAAACAGATGGAGAGATACACCATGTTCTTGGATTGGAAGAATCAACATTGTGAAAACGACTATACTACTCAAAGCAATCTACAAATTCAATGCAATCCCTATCAAACTGCCAAAGGCATTTTTCACAGAAGTAGAACAAAAAATTTCACAATATGTATGGAAACACAAAAGACACCGAACAGCCAAAGCAATCTTGAGAAATAAAAACGGAGCTGGAGGAATCAGGCTCCATGACTTCAGACTATACTACAAAGCTACAGTAATCAAGACAGTATGGTACTGGCACAAAAACAGAAATATAGATCAATGGAAAAGGATAGAGAGCCCAGAGATAAACCCACGCACATATGGTCACCTTATCTTTAATAAAGGAGGCAAGAATATACAATGGAGAAAGGACAGCCTCTTCAATAAGTGGTGCTGGGAAAACTGGACAGCTATGTGTAAAAGAATGAAATTAGAACACTTCCTAACACCATACACAAAAATAAATTCAAAATGGATTAAAGACCTAAATGGAAGGCCAGAAACTATTAAACTCTTAGAGGAAAACACAGGCAGAACACTCTATGACATAAATCACAGCAAGATCCTTTTTGATCCACCTCCTAGAGAAATGGAAATAAAAACAAAAATAAACAAATGGGACCTAATGAAACTTAAAAGCTTTTGCACAGCGAAGAAAACCATAAACAAGACAAAAAGACAGCCCTCAGAATGGGAGAAAATATTTGCAAATGAAGCAACTGACAAAGGATTAATCTCTGAAATATATAAGCAGCTCATGCAGCTCAATATCAAAAAAAACAAACAACGCAATCCAAAAATGGGCTGAAGACCTAAGTAGACATTTCTCCAAAGAAGATATACAGACTGCCTACAAACACATGAAAGGATGCTCAACATCACTAAACATTAGAGAAATGCAAATCAAAACTACAAGGAGATATCACCTCACACCAGTTAGAATGGCTATCATCAAAAAATCTACAAACAGTAAATGCTGGAGAGGGTGTGGAGAAAAGGGAACCCTCTTGCACTGCTGGTGGGAATGTAAATGGATACAGCCACTATGGAGAACAGTACGGAGGTTCCTTATGAAACTAAAAATAGAACTACTATATGAGCCAGCAATCCCACTACTGGGCATATACCCTCAGAAAACCATAATTCAGAAAAAGACATGTACCACAATGTTCATTGCAGCTCTATTTACAACAGCCAGGACACGGAAGCAACCTAAGTGTTCATCGACAGGTGAATGGATAAAGAAGAAGTGGCACGTATATACAACGGAACATTACTCAGCCATAAAAAGAAACGAAATGGAGTTATTTGTAGTGAGGTGGATGGACCTAGAGTCTGTCATACAGAGTGAAGTAAGTCAGAAAGAGAAAAACAAATACAGTACGCTAACATATATATAGAATCTAAAACATAAATAAATGGTTCTGAAGAACCTAGGGGCAGGACAGGAATAAAGATGCAGACATAGAGAACGGACCTGAGGACACGGGGAGGTGGAAGGGTAAGCTGGGACAAATTGAGAGAGTGGCATGGACATATATACACTACCAAATGTAAAATAGAGAGCTAGTGGGAAGCAGCTGCATAGCACAGGGAGATCAGCTTGGTGTTTTGTGACCACCTAGATGGGTGGGAGGGAGTCGCAAGAGGGAGGGGATATGGGGATGTATGTATGTATATATATAGCTGATTCACTTTGTTATACAGCAGAAACTAACACAACGTTGTAAAGTAATTATACTCCAAGAAAGATATTTTTAAAAAACATGCAGTTCAATCTGATTCTTGATTTTCATAAAGTTCATTTCCACCTAAATTTATCTAGGGGAACATTCATTTTCACAAAATTAAAAAAGCCCAGGAGGGCTTCCCTGGTGGCGCAGTGGTTGAGAGTCCGCCTGCCGATGCAGGGGATGCGGGTTCGAGCCCCGGTCCGGGAAGATCCCACACACCGCAGAGCGGCTGGGCCCGTGAGCCATGGCCACTGAGCCTGCGCGTCCGGAGCCTGTGCTCCGCAACGGGAGAGGCCACAAGAGTGAGAGGCCCGCGTACAGCAAAAAAAAAAAAAAGCCCAAGAGCAATAATTTGGTAAGACAAGCCATTTTGTATAAAAGCCACATAGAACACAGCTAAAGAGAGAAAGAAAAAGGGGACGGACACACACACACACACACATCCCTAAAAAGAAAATAAATTTAGAGAATTCTTCTTCAACTGCTATGGTACCCAATTTAGATGCAGTTTATAGCCAACCAGAAGATCTATCAGCGAGCAACAAGACACAACAGTAAGCAATCAGAAACATCAGTTAGCAATAAGACACCAGAGTAAGCAGTAAAGTCACACCAGGGAGAACATTTCTGAGCAATTACCACATGTCTTAATGCAGAAAGGAAGAAAGAAAAATTTCACTCAACTAGGATTGGAACCCTATAAAAACGATCTCTCTCACAGCTCAAGAGCCACTCCGGCTATGACAGGAGGGGTGTGAGGACTGCCAGCACAGCCACGGATCAGGAAAAGGACAAAAAAAGCCATGAGGGGTTGACCATGAGCTAGGACTAGGAACTTAAGTGTCTGTCCTTTTTGGCACCCTAATCTATAGACCTGGCAAATTAAAAAAAAAAAGAAAAAATGGGGGTTATTTGACAAGATATAAAGGACCCTCCAACCTCTGGGGAAAATAGAGGAGGGTGCCCGCATTCTTCATTCCACATCTATAGCCACTGTGGCTAACGCGGTGTCTGGGCAGGGAATGCATATGCACCCACACGCACAGAGGGACAAGTTTTTTGTTTTGTAACACACAGGTCAGCCAAAGAAACAGACCCTCAGTCATAAAGAACTTCCTTATTAGACAGGATATTAAATAGTCCAGGAAACTGTCAGCTCTTTAGGAACATCTAAGAAAATGGTTGCACATTTTCTCTAGGCTCACCCCTTTGGGATGATTTGTAAGTGGAAGCAAGAAAGAAGGAGCAAACACAATGTCTTCTCTACTTGGCACGAGGAGGTCCTTCAGCTGAGCTCAGCAACAAAGCCTCACCCCATCCCAAATGCTTAAAGTCACAAAACCTGTGCGAAACCACTTCTCTGAGATGCTGAGAAGAGTAAATAAAAATCACATGCCTCCAAGGCTCAGGAACTGTACTGGTATTTACTGAATGGTTGCTAGTTGGAAGGAAGGAGAGGAGACTAACAACTTTTTATCTGTGTCACAATCCATTTCTAGTCTGTGTCTCTTTCTCAATCGCCTCAATCCTACCCACCTTCAAAGTTTACCTTCTGACTACGTCAGAAGCCTTCCACAGTCACCCCCGCTTAGAGCGACCATAATTTGTGTTATTCTAAGCATGTGTATTATTTTACTAATTGGCCAAGTAAAAATCTCAAAGGTATGGAGTGTGTCACACACGAGAGATGCAAACAAGAATGAGGTTAATTATCAAAGGCATAACTTTAAATTTGCTCCCTTTTTCCAAAAAGGAAACAAAATATTCTGGATCTATAAATATCAGTAAAAACACAGTACCAGTGGCCCCTCTAAAGGAGCCCTAGTCAGAGCCAATGACTTACAGAATGTGCTCGGAGATACGTGTTAGCCAAGTAAACTAGCTCCATACACAGGGCTGGGATCCCACTTGAAATAAGTAGCCACCACTTGCCTTCCATTTCATTCCACAATTTTGTACCCTGAGACTCGGAGCTCAGGCACCAAGTCTCCCTGTGAGCCTGGCACACAAACCGGACAGTCAGAGGCAGCGAGATCCCTTATCGGGAAGAGAACAACAGCAGACATGTCGACACAGGCACTACAGGACAGAGGTGGTGGGAGGCAGCAGTGTTAGAGGCAGAGCAATCCTCACCAACCCACCCCACCCCGCCACCCCACCGATATAGGGTCCTGCCGAGTTGCCACGAAATCAGACAGGACCTTCTCAACAGCATCTCCTACTGGGAACAGGGGTGGAGGAGTGGAGGCTGGTGAGGCATGGGTTCCATCTACTAATCAGTAGCTCAACACAGTGGGAGGTTTTCTTGTCTAATTACAGAAGCTGTTGGGAACTGCAAGGGAAGACAGGATTTATGGCCTAGATGACACTGCCTCTGTGTTGTAATTAAAAGTTATTTTTAATACCTGTTTGGTGGGATACTTTGGATTATTAAAAATACAGTTGCAATTTAAAACTTGCTAAAGGGCAAAGAAAACAGCAGAAACATAATACAACAAGCTTGCCTCATGGGAGACAATTAAATGTTTTGACACTGGGAGGTGGGAAAAGAAAAGAATCTCTCTCCTACTTAAGGCTGTGAATTTCCTATAAGAAAGAGGGAGAGAAAAGCCAAAAAGGGCACTCAAGTCCATCTTTAAAATTTCGAAAGTAACCCAGCTACTTACTTTATCCATGAACTAGAGTTTGCACACCACCCACCAGGAGTATAGACAACCCATCCACAGCCATTCACCCAAAGCACCTAATCCTAATCTTTATCCTTGAGCTCTTGCTTTGTCCTGGGTCCCTAGGAAACGACAGTGGTCACCCTAACAAGGTCAAGGCCTGGCTCAACCACAAAGGCCCACAGGCCTGTGCCAGGGCAGTGCG
>RJWK010016003.1:0-15563 GCA_004363435.1 Platanista minor | reverse complement strand
ACAGAATCAGGCCAAGATCAGGCAAGGACCATTTATTCCTCAAGGGCCGTTTCTAGAATTTCTATTTCCCCAGATACACAAAGGAGGCACTTTCTGCCATGTTGGCTCTTCTTTAACAGCAGGGAGGAGAGAATCTGTTATGTGAAATAGACTTTTGAAATTGTCTGATAAATATGGGGAGGGGAAGGAACCCTCACTGGCATGAGCTTCCCAGATCACCTCTGTATTTCATTTATCCCTGCTGTGAACATTCTCATTAAAAGTAATTCCAGGAGCTCATTATGGGAAATATGCCATGGAGACCACCAGATATTACACATCATGAAGAGACTATAAAAGCACGTGAACGTGTTATTGAAAAATAAATTTAAAATTAGCTTTACAGGGGCCATACCAAGTTTATGGGATTTATCTTATGCCAGTAAGAACACTGTGCTCCTGTATTCTCTTCCCAGCTTGAAGCAGGCTTTGACTTCATGTCAGGGCATAGAATTGCAGTGCTTACCTGCCACATTAATTTTCTCAAGTGCTACCAAGCTGGGAACAGCTGTGGTGGAGTTGGTCAAGTTTGCCCCTGTGCCATTGACGACGAGGTTGTCCACCTTTGACTCTAACTTGCCAATGCGCTGCAAAATGTTATCCAACAACACAGCGAGAGTCTTCTTCAGATCTGTAACAGAAACGGACAGAGCGTGAAAATCCTTTGGTCCCCGCACGTTGGCCAGGCGCGCACACACTCACCCTCCCCACCTTGTTTCTCTCTCTGACGTGAAGAACAAAAGGTGGCCAATGAAAAAGTACCACTTGGGGCTTCCCTGGTGGCGCAGTGGTTGAGAGTCCGCCTGCCGATGCAGGGGACACGGGTTCGTGCCCCATCCAGGAAGATCCCACATGCCGCGGAGCGGCTGGGCCCGTGAGCCATGGCCGCTGAGCCTGCGCGTCCGGAGCCTGTGCTCCGCAACGGGAGAGGCCGCAGCAGTGACAAGCCCGCGTACCCCAAAAAAAAAAAAAAAAAAATGTACCACTTGAAGACCTGTCCTAACAAACCACCTCTTAAAGAGGACAGAGGCCACATTCAAGTGTCCCAAAGAGTACAAAACAAATCAGTTCGCTCTGTAAGACAACTTTCGCGGCAAGTAACATTTAAATTATTCCTGGCTACTAGGTTGTGAGAGAAAACTCCCTGTTACTCAGCATCCTACCAAAACACTCTGTACAATTCTTCCTCATTCTAGCATGGTGGTTACTGACACATAGAATGACAAGCCCAAAGTGTAGCAAGGCCCTGAAGTAACTTCCTGATCAAATTCATTGTTAGTTCTTTTACTGCTGTAGACTCTCGCATGTCCAATTTTTTGCAAAGTCTTTACTGTTGTTGGTTACATATGGTAATATTTAATAAAAGCTACAGTTCCAGATTCCAGACATGCTGGATAACCCAGAGTTAACTATAATGCAATTTAAGAAGACACGTAAAATAAATACCAGATTCACTCATTCATTCGAGACATATTTATTAAACAACTACTATGTGCCAGGCATTGTTCTAGATGCTGGGACTATTGTTTTCTGGTGCTTACATTTAAGAGTTGATTCTGTTTCTTACGTATCTGGCTGTGGGTTATAGAGAAGTGTTCTTCTCTCTGGATAGATTACAGACACATTATCTTCATGCCTACCTCAGTATTTACTAAGTTTGTATACAAGGTATTCTACACACACACACAGAGAAATTAAGTTAGCCCCCTCTCCCCTGGAAACTCATAATCAAAGAAAGATAGTCTGACTTGTATATGTGAGAAAAGCAGGAGGACCACAGGACTCGCTTATGAATTGGGAGTGGGCCAGGGGAGCAGGACATAAGTGGAGGGAACAGGACGCAGAAAAGTCCTGAAGTGAGACAAATGGGAAGTTGTCACCTTCCATTCTGCTGGGAACAGAGCACACTCGCGCCGAACAGGTGCTCTGATCTGGCCAGGAAAGAAACACACACTGGATCAATCCACCAACCCCTGAGCACAGCCCATGACCCTCCACCAACAGGCATGCAGGCCTCCTATTTTGCCAGGTCAAGAGAGACACTCATCTGAACAGAAACAAAGGTGTGTGTGTAACTGACATGGAATTTTGCATTCGTGGTGGTTTACAGACAGCTTCACTGAAGCTGACTAAAAACTACGAACAGAACCCACATCTTCGTCCTGAAAGTCTGGTTCTAGGTGCTTATTAGCATAATCTCAATCGTTCCACCACACCCAACACCAAACATCAGACTTCTTCACCACGTGAAGATCTGTAGCAGATTGTTCATTCACTCACTCTAACAAACATCCGACCAGGTCTATGTTTTGCTCTTCAGTGTGTACCTTACCCACAGGTAGTTAGACAAGCTGGCCATGACATTAGAGCAATTGGCTAAAAATATGATTATAACCAAGAAGGTTAGAAGGGAACGCCTACCACCTGCCATATGCACATTTATAAGGAATTCCATTTATCTTCACATTCTCCATGAAGCAGATATGACTTCATTTTACAGAAGAGAAAACTGAGGTTCACAGACAGAAGGTAATATGCTCATGGTTAAAGAGATACAAAGTCGCAATGCAGACTCGACTCAGGTCTGCCTAATTCCCTGACATCTCAGTGTGACCAGCCAGAAGTCAAGAGCCGGGCTGAAAAAAAGAAACCAAGCATGAAATTCAGTGACTTTCATCCACAGCATAACGATTAAGGGCTTATTAGACTCTTAATCACTTCCTAGGTTTGAGTCCTCACTCTCCATTTTCGCACCCTTATTTGTAAGAGTTGAAAGAATAAGCCTACCTCTTTGGGGTTGTAATGAGGACTTAGTTAATATTTATAAAATGTTTTGAACACTGCCTGGCATACAATAAGCACTACGTACCTGTTACATAGATAAATTAAAAACAAAACCTTTGGAAAATGCTCTCATCCTTCCTAGAGGAATCTCTCCCTGAGTGATGCAAAGCTTTACCGTTTTATCCAAAGGGTCAGGAGATCATTCTCCTCCGGGGGCTGCAGTCCCACAGTCAGCACGACTCACAGCCTGTCCCTGACACATCATTAGCTGGCGCGGACAGCAGGAGTCAGCCACCAGCTCTGCTCTTGCACTGACCCCTTCTCCAGAGCTCTGAAGATTGCCAGAGGACAGTCACACAGATGGGGGCAGTGGTGCCACTCGGGGGCTGTATTCACTGTAAAGAAACCACTCCTCAGATAAATGATATCAATCTCCTCCATCTCCAGCCTCTTTGCCCAGAGCCTGAATTATCAGCCAAGGAGTCCACGTGTAAAAACGGCATTTAACTCTTAAGAGCAGTTGTCATTAGCCAGACGCAGAGGCCCTGACCCTCCACCTTGGGTTAACTCAGGGTTTCTCAACTTTGACACAATTGACACTTGGGGCCAGATAATTCTTTGCCGGTGGAGGGGGTTGGTAGGGGCGGGGCGGGAGCAGGGGATGGGAGAGGTTGTCCTATGCATTTAAGGTGTTTGGCAGCATCCCTGGACTCCAGCCACTAAATGACAGTAGCAATCCCCCCACGTGACAATCAGAAATGCCTCCAGACTGCACCCCATTTGAGAATCACTTAATTAAGCACACTCCCCCAACCCGTCTTCCCCGCTGCCCTTCTGTGGAGATGTCCAGAGAGAATCTGGACACAAGGGTTATGGGAGAGGGAATGAGGTGTGAGAACACAGTCACTAAACTGGCATTCTGTGTGACTTCCGTGGTGGCACTGCTACAAATATGATGGGAAGTACCATGAGGGAAGGTGAGAGCAGAAAGCAGCCTAGCCCATGATGCAGGTCTCTTAAGGGCTGGTAACCTTTGGCCTTTTTGTTAAAAGGTAACAGGACTACTGGACAGAGTCCCCCAACCCACAGTTTTTGGTGACAGTCACTGATGGCACACACCTTAGGTAGAATACAAAGTTGTCACATCAGTGTTAAGAAGACATTCTTCCTTGATTTTTAAAATACAGTCCATCAATAAATGTGACCCCCTAATATCTCTTGTCGATCCCCCCTACACAGATGGACCTTTTGTGACTGTGACATGGTACGAGTAAAGGAATTCATGATGATGATAAGATGTTGATGGTCACCATCACCACTACTGCCGCAATACTACTAACTGCTGCTACTATCACTAAGGTTGCTACTGCTGCTGCTACTACTATTGCTATTACTGCATTGTTGCCACTGCTACTAGTGCTGCTGCTGCTCCTCCTCCAGCAGCACCACCAGCATATTTATTGATGATTGATTGATTGCCGCATTGGGTCTTCGTTTCTGTGCGCGGGCTTCCTCTAGTTGCGGCGAGCGGGGGCCACTCTTCCATCACGGTGCGCGGGCCTCTTACTGTCGCGGCTTCTCTTGTTGCGGAACACAGGCTCCAGACACGCAGGCTCAGCAGTTGTGGCTCACGGGCCCAGTTGCTCCGCGGCATGTGGGATCTTCCCAGACCAGGGCTGGAACCCGTGTCCCCTGCATCGGCAGGCGGACTCTCAACCACTGCGCCACCAGGGAAGCCCCAGCATCACTACTGAACCCTATGTGTCAGCTACTGTCCTAAGCACTTTACATGGATTAACTCACTTGATCCTACCAAGACGATATGAGAAACGTGTTGTCATTCCCATCTCCGTTTTACAAATGAGTGAACCACAGTACACAGAGGTTAACTAGTTTGTCCCATGTGTCCACAGATCCAGTGTCCAAACCCAGATAATCGGGTTCCAGACCCAACAGCTCTTACCCACTATGCTACAATGCCTCTTGTGGACCACTATGGACCTGCCGGCCAGCAAGCATCTCTGACCTGCTACTTCTGAACACACTTAGCAGGGATTAACTCCTGAGCTTCTGCCATGTGTTTCTGTTAAACCATATCCCAGCCACGCTCAAGACTCGCGATACCACTGTGCCGTGAGCAGCTCCAACACTACAACATAATGAAGAACTTATCTTTCTATATCGTCTCCCTTAAAATGAAAACGGAATATAAGACTATCAAAACCTTAGCCTCTCTAGACACTTTACCTGGGTAGGCATGTTTTCTCTCCCAATGTGGAAAAAAAAAAAAAGTTCATTTTCAGCTCAAGCAGCTATCTGAGTCACAATTTCAAGGCAGTCCAACACAAGATAAAAGATACTGTGTCAATAAAACACACAAGAGCAAAGATGATCGATCCCAAGCCCATCTTTGTATCCTTACCAACTGGCACAGTGCCTGACACAGTAATCAGTAAGTGTGTGTTACCTAAATGAATAAGTGAATGAATGAATCAACAACTAAATGAACTACATTTAGTCTTCCCACAAAGAAGGCTAAATAATCTATACCTTTCTAGGTGATGAAATTGTTTCTCACCTTTGTATTTCACAGCTAAACCTGCAAAAATTGTTAAGAGTTTTACTGCAATTTTAAACTAATACCAGAGTGTTTTTGTATATTTTCATCTTAATGTTAACCCATATATTTGATAAGACTGAACACCCAAGAATAACTTCTATACAGTTTAATAAAGAAATGAAGGTGAAAACATTCCTCCAAATTCTAGTATAATATTTTCACATTTATCATTGTGTTTTATAGTTACTACAGCCATAAACTGTATCCTCAGCAGGATTACAATTCCCAATTACTAACGGGCTTTTAAAATTTTGTTTGTGCTTCAAAGCCTCAGTAATAAAAATTTAATCCCAACATTACTACTGCAATTCTGCATTCCGAAAACTTACTGTACATGATAAAGATGAGATCAAAGTAAGTGAAAACATTTAAAATGTCCGTCTGGGGAAAGGAAGCTTTTCGTTTCTATCATGCCAGGAGTTCTCTGATAAAGGGTGAGATCAACAAAATCTCAGAACAGGTGCTTTGGCAGCTTCTGTAAATTTTCATTTCCTGAAAGCCATGACATTAAGGATAAGAGGGGCTGGAAGATGCTGCCACATCCTTGAGCAGGACAGTCAAGGAGATATCACTGCCAGCTACACCTTCCCCCGTAGCTGGAGTCCAAGGAGATGAAATATCAGTAGAAATGGGGTCCTGCTGGTAGAAAAAGATCTGTCAGTTTATAAGGCTATCAGCTAAAACTGTGAGACTGGGTGGTAAACCCTGACTGCCCAGATCAGCAAGTCAACTGAGAAAGGCCAGTGTCTCAAGGCTGGTCTCACCCCATTCCCCTGGGACATGCTTCCCAAAGCAGTGGTTCTCCAGCCTGCTGTCCATCAGGCTTGGCTGTGGAGTCAGAGCTACCAGGTCCCATCCTCAGGCTGCTCAGTCGGAAGTTGCAGAACCTACATGTCAAGGATTCTGTGTGCACACAATCGAGAACTACATTTAAGACGCAGCCGCCATGATTCACTGGCACAGAACCAAGTGGGCAATAAACAAGGACTGACAGCGGAACTGCCAGAGATC
Source organism: Platanista minor (assembly GCA_004363435.1). NCBI lineage: Eukaryota > Metazoa > Chordata > Mammalia > Artiodactyla > Platanistidae > Platanista > Platanista minor. Next base: position 9,109 of record RJWK010016003.1, on the reverse strand, counting down.
ATTTACAACTGTGCTTGTTCCTAATGCAAACCCTTTTCTACCATGGCCGTGTCTCCCCGCCCCCCAGTCCAGAGCAGAGCTCGAACAGCAGGACCACAGAGCAGATTCACTTGCTGCTCCAGAGAAGTCAGCAAAAGACAGGGCGCTAATGAGAAAGGAAGGTGCTAATGAAAAAAGAATTAACCCCAACCTCTCATTCCCACTGACTGCCAGGAAAGTCAAGTTTCATCAGTTACATGTTTGAAAATTAATTTTAAATTGACCTTTCCACAGGAAGATAATACGGTTAGAGTAATGACCAAAATACAGTCCATTCATTATGTACAAGGACATTCGAGACAGTGTTAGTTATAAAAGAGAACAGTGCTATTTATGATAGATAAGCAGTGGACACTACCCAAATACCCAACAAAAAGGTTACATTAGATGGTGTCCATCCATTCCTAAAATGGAATAAATCGCTAGATGGGAGGCCAGGAAGGGCAGAGAGCAGGTCTGTTCTGTCATCTCTGTTTACTGCCACAAGCTACTGACCTCAGGAGCTCAATAAATGTTTATTGAATGGCTGGATGAGAAAGGAAAAGTGTATGGCCATTAAAAAAATATAATGGACGGGGAAATAAACATGAGTTTGAAAAGCTCTATGTAAAATATTCCAGTTTTTAAAAATGAGCATACACACATATATATCTGCATTTAAATAAAGGATGGAGAGAAATCAACTTTATCTGGTTTGGGGGTAAAGAGTATTTTATCTCTTACTCTTTGTTTATAAGAATGCAAAGCTGGGCTTGGGATCATCTCTGCCCTTGTGTTTTATGGACAGTTATCTTTTATCGTGTGTTGAACAGCTCTGAAACAGTGATTCAAACAGCTGCTGGAATTGAAAATGAATTTTTTTTTTTTTTTCCTTGCACATGGGGAGAAAAAAGGAGCCAGCCCAGGAAAAGTGCCTGGAGGGTCCCAGGTTTTCGACAGCCTCATTCATATTCCAGAAGCTCTGAATTTTCTATAAACGTTCACATCACTCTGACAGTCACAAAGGCACGAAATGCTACCTGACAACGCAATCACTACTGTGTATTCTACCCTCGGAACTCGAGGATACTGGCCACAGGTACCCTGATGTCCCCTCCCCCCTCCCAAGAAGCATCTCAGTCACTGACCCTCACTGCCTCATCTCAGCTGGGTTCTTCAAGCCCCCCGGTGGACAACTCACCAGCCCCTAAACTCACAAATATGCCCTTCCCCCTGCAGCTGTCACAGGCCATCCAGGTCACAAAGGGAACAATCATCACCCAGTGAAAGAGCAGCTCAGAGGCTCGGCATCTCCTGGGTTAGCTGTACGGAATTAAGCTTTGATGACTTGAACTTGTACCTAGAAGTAAATGCTATTCCTGTGCTGGGGGAAGGGTCACTAGTATTTCAAGGAACTTCGAGACAGCAGAAGCTGAGAAAGAATCCTATCTAGGCCTGTGGAAGATAGTCCACTGCTTTACGGAATTTGTAAACATCCAGAATGGAGTTATTGGGCTTTTCTCTCCATTTTCCTAACACTTCGCCAGCTGCATGGAATAGGACTCAAGCCAACTTAGCCCTCTGTGTAGAGAAGGACTCAGGCTCTGAAAGGTCAAGTCCACGGTCACCCGTCGTCCCCACTGACGCCAGGGCATCTTCCCTGTCGGGAAAGGGCAGCTGTAGCACAGCCCTCCCTGCTTACCACCCACACCAGAAACTGTGCCCTCATGGTGCCCACTTCAGAGACGAAGTGAGCTCGGCCACGCCCCACTTATCCCACCCCACAAAGGAAAAGCTTTATCTTTTGAACAGGAGGACAATGACAATCCCATGTCCCGTTTCTATGAGGCCAAAGTCATTCTGTGGAGCTAACACACCTTTGGAAAGGGATCCAGGGAAGAGACAAACAGCACCTCCCTGGAGTTCAGAGCAGCAGGTCTCAACCCTGGCTGGGGTGGAGCTCGGCATCGGTGCTGTCACAGCAGCCCAGGGGATTCTGGTGGACAAGCCTCAAGCATCTTGTGTAATGAGCAGTGGGTGGCAAGCCTGCCTTCCTCCAGTCCACAGCTAATTTCTCCTCCTGTCTGGTCGGGCCCCGTCCCCTGTAAACCCTGAAAACAGCTATACAAACAGGCTCCTGAAGCCCTGTGTTCAAATGAATAAACAACGTCAGCTCTACATGGACAATTCTGGTTGGGTGGTAACTACTGCGGGTCCATGTAGGCCAGGGTTAGCGATAACTCATAATAAGGAACGCATGTTACTAATCTAAGTGCCTTGATAAGCTCGGTCACATGCAATCCTATGAGGTCAACAAGCCTATGAGGTCAGTGATATTATATCCTCTATTGGACAAAAGAGGAGGCAGTCTTTTAAAACATCAGTGACTGGGTCTCCCTGGTGGCGCAGTGGTTGAGAGTCCGCCTGCCGATGCAGGGGACACGGGTCCATGCCCGGGTCCAGGAAGATCCCACATGCCGCGGAGCGGCTGGGCCCGCTGAGCCATGGCCACTGAGCCTGCACGTCCAGAGCCTGTGCTCTGCAACAGTAGAAGCCACGACAGTGAGAGGCCCGCGTATGGCAAATAAATAAATAAATAAATAAAACATCAGTGACTTGCCCAAGGTCACACATCTAGTAAGGAGACCTTCCACAAGCCACAACTAAACACGCTCCAGCTGCTTTCCAGAAGAAACAACGGTTCCCACGTCAGGATCGTGAATAGCTACTTGGAGCCACCTGGACACCAAGTCCATAGGGAATCTCTTCTTGTTTCCTGTCTCACTAAAAACACCACTGTGATACTGTGATTTTCTTTTTGTTTTTTTTAGCCACACCCCTCGGCTTGCAGCATCTTAGTTCCCCGACCAGGGATCGAAACTGAGCCCCTTGAGGCCCTTGCAGTGGAAGCGCAGAGCCCTAACCACTGGACCGCCAGGGAATTCCCACTGTGATTTTCAAATTAGCCTCAGCTGTAACTGTACTAGACAGAGTCAGGGTGGAGGGGACACTGTTGCTATTCACTCATGGTTCCTACTATGTGCCAGGCACGTGGCTAAGGCCCTGGGGCACAGCAGGGAAAAAAAAGAAACAGGACTCCCTGCTCTCTGGGGGCTTACATTCTAATGGGGGAGAAAGATGATTAAGACAGTGACTGTGTCATGATAGGTAGTTTAAGTGTCATGAAGAATGAGAATAGGGGCTTTCCTGGGGGCGCAGTGGTTGAGAGTCCACCTGCCGAGGCAGGGAACACGGGTTCGTGCCCCGGTCCGGGAAGATCCCACATGCCGCGGAGCAGCTGGGCCCATGAGCCATGGCCGCTGAGCCTGCGCGTCCGGAGCCTGTGCTCCGCATTAGGAGCGGCCACAACAGTGACAGGCCCGCGTACCGTAAGGAGAATACAGTAGGGGTGCGGCCCTACTTCTGATAGGGACCCGAAGGAGAGGAGGGAGGGATCTCTCTGTTGGAAGGGCATGCAGGTGGAGGGAACAGCAAATGCAGAGCTCAGAGGCAGGAAGATGCCCAGCCATCATCCAAAAGCTGGCCCCAGAAGACAGCTGCACTGCCAGGCAGCATAAGAAGGGTGGACAGCTCTTCTGGGTGGCCGCGAGCTCTGCCCAAGCAGCTCTGGCAGAAAGAGCACCAGGACACCGCTGGGAAGGGGAGGAGCTGCAGGGAAGATGAGGGACCTGCTTCAGGGCAGGACTCTGAGGCAAATCCCTTTACACCTGTATCCCCTCCTCCCGCGAGCCACAACTACTGAGCCCACACGCCAGTGGTGTGGTGTGCAAGGAAAGGGCTTGAGGACAAAGGGAGTACAAGCGAGAGCCTCCAGTCCCTCCCGGAGACCCAGATTCCGATTGCACTCCTGTCTCAAACACACCCGAGGTCCTCCTCAGACATCCAAACTGGGCTGGGCGTGCCCGTGAACTTGGGCTGGCTCTGACGGGTATGCTGGGCAGGAGGCCTTCTACCACAAGATCACTGGAAAAGCCCCAAGCCCCAAAGAGGCCCGTTTTTAGGTCCAAGCTTTTGAAAGCAGAGAGCCCTTTCCGGAATCACACCAGCCACGTCACTAACCTCCTGAGACACACCAAAGAAAGGGCCCAGCTCTTTTATCCCCCTTTTCACTCCAAGAACAGTGTATTTCTCTCAAGGGAAGAGAATTTCCGCTTAGGCGATGGTGGTTTTCCACATCACGCAGCCCCCCAAAAAACAGTCCCTTGATCAGATTTGGAGGATCAGAGGCAAAAAAAAATTTAAACAACAATAAACCTTCACAGGCTTATCCAATGTAAGTGTTTTCTTCTTTTTCATAGGAGAGGTGGAATGAAACACGGACAAGCTCTTGTCCGACTCTCAGATCGTTACCTAGGTCTGCAACGCAGGATGGGGGCTACATCTTTGGAGCAGCCTCAGGCAGCCACGCCAGCATCACAGAGAGGGGCCCCCCACTGGCTTTTATTTTGTTTTTTTTTTTTTATTTTTTTTTTTTGCGGTACGCGGGCCTCTCGCTGCTGTGGCCTCTCCCGTTGCGGAGCACAGGCTCCGGACGCGCAGGCTCAGCGGCCATGGCTCACGGGCCCAGCCACTCCGCGACATGTGGGATCTTCCCGGACCGGCGCATGAACCTGTGTCCCGAACCCGTGTCCCCTGCATCGGCAGGCGGACTCTCAACCACTGCACCACAAGGGAAGCCCCCCACTGGCTTTTGAACCAACTTTTGAACAAACCCTAAGCAGTGTTTATGTCTTGGCAATGGACATCGCCAGGCCGACAAGGGCCACAGAAGCCCAAAGCTGCTACCACTCCACTGCCCCCTCGCCAGCAACCAGAAACTCCCCCCTGGTTCTCCACCCCTACGTGCTTAAGGAAACAGAAAGAACTTCCTTCCTCTCGACCTCCCTGTGGATGTGACAGTGGACAACAGGTCAGGGTCACGGCCAGCCCCAGGCAGGGGCAAGCCAGGCCAGGCTCCCTTGCAAGAGCATTCATTCGTCTTTCTCATCCCCTCCCCCGCTTCCATCACACTGAGACCACAGCCTTCAGGGCCTCGGTACCCATGCCTTCTTCCTGATCCTCCCGCGTCAGCACCGGCCACACTGCCCTGTGCTCACCCCGTTCTAGCTGCAGCAGCCTCTGCTCTGCTGTTGGAGTGCACATGAGGCCTTAGGACCTGGCACACACCCTGCTTCACCTCAACCTCCCGCCTCCCACCCCACCCGGCAGCTCCTCAGCATCATCTGGGCTAAAACACACCTCCTGGGCTTCCCTGCTGGCACAGTGGTTAAGAATCCGCCTGCCAATGCAGGGGACACAGGTTCAAGCCCTGGTCCGGGAAGATCCCACGTGCCGCGGAGCAGCTATACCCGTGAGCCACAGCTACTGAGCCCACATGCCACAACTACTGAAGCCCGTGCGCCTAGAGCCCGTGCTCCGCAACAAGAGAAGCCACCGCAATGAGAAGCCCGCGCACCTCAATGAAGAGTAGCCCCGCTCGCCACAACTAGAGAAAAGCCCGTGCGTAGCAACGAAGACCCAGAGCAGCCATAAATAAATAAATACATAAATAAATACATAAATAAATAAATACATAAATGAATGAATGAATGAATGAATGGCACCTCCTGGGAGAGGCCTTCTTTGACCTTCGCCTCCAAAGTAGCTCCTCAAGTACTTTTTAAAAAATCCCATCTCCCTGTGTCATTTTTCTTCCTGGAATTTACTGCTATCTGTCATTCTCTTGTTTATTATTTCTCCCCCCCCCCACCCACCAAATGAGTGCAGCCTCTGTGAGAGCAGGGACCCTGTCAGTCTTTTCCCAGCTGTGCACACAAAGCATCGACAGCACTGACACACACCAGCCCACGGCACAGACACTGCCCAAAGTGCCAGACTGGAAGGATAAGAGCCAATCCCGGGGACAGTCTAGGTAGGCCCAAGGAGTTCAGGGAACCAGGAGACAGGAGGTAAGGCAGAGCAGATGTACAGACCTGGAGGCCAAGGGGGAACCAGGCAGCAGGGAAACAAAATATTGGTGGGGGGCTGGCAGAGAAGCTGAGGGCTCATAGCTGCTTCAGCCTGAGCTGGTGACCAGTCCAGGGCAGAGCGTCCCAGCACCCAGAGAATCAAGTAGGTGAGAAAAGTCAAGGTTAATAAGGTGTGGATGTACCCCTGGGTTGGGGAGGGGTGTCTCTCATCACCCTAGATTTCTATTCCTGCTACTTTGAGAACACAAGTGGACAAGGCCTGGCCTACTAGATAAGAGGCGATCACTGGGCATCAGAATTTGGGTCAGGCCATTGGAGACAGAGATCAATTCACCTCAGAAACAAGCACAGCATTGACTGGGCAAGTGACGCCATTCGTGACGCAACTCCCGAGAAATCACAAACAGGCATGGCCCTGCCAGGCGGGCCTGGGAGATGCAGTGGAGGCTGAGCTACATGCTGCTCTCCTCAGTGATAGAGAAGCACCCAGAAACGCCCTCCACACCCCAGGAATGAATGCTGCGACTGTTTCACACAGGCTGCCCGGGATATCTTCCAGGCACTACTTCTGAATGACCATATCCCAAAAGAAAGTCAGAAGTCTCTCTTCAAATCACCAGAACGAGGATGGAGGAGGAGGGGATACCATTTGAAAGTTCTTCTACTGTTGTGTAAGGACTAGTCAAACGAACAACCAACAGCAACTGCATGTCAGAGATTGACAAACATTTTTGGCAAAGGACCAGACAGTAAACATCTCAGGCTTCGCACTCTCTGCAGCAACTACCCAACTCTGGGATTGTAGCACAAAAGCAGCCACAGACAACACATAAACAATGGGGTACTGGGTTCCAAACCCATATGAAAACAGGAGGATCCGGCCCAAGGCCATGGGAGTCCTGGGAAATTGTTGAGTCAAGGAGGGACACGATCGCACGTGCGTTTTAGAATGAACTATGGAGACTACTGAAAGATGGAGTCAGCACACTTTAGATGTTATGTGAAACAAATACTGCTACTGTCACGTTTCTCTGTTATTATAGTTGTTATAAACAAATGGCAGTGTTTGTGTTTCAGTGAAACTTTATTTACACAGACAGGCAGAGCTCCAAATATGACCCGCAGGGTCATGGTTTGCTGAACACTTCTGCTCTAGCATCTCAAGTCAGGAATTTTAATCTAAAATCAGCTACTACGATTCTTCCAACACCTGCCAGAGCTACTTAAGACAAATTTGTAGCACATTAAGAGCCTCTGATTATACCAGTATGGGATGCGAGAAGGAAGAGAGGTTTCTTTTGGTCTATTAACTGGATTCATTCAAACCAGACACAGGTCCCAGCCACAGAGGGTTAGCTCTTCACTGTTCCACAGCAGACATCCAGGCTGTGCTCTGTACATGGGCTGCATCTGTGGCAGAAAAAGAGACTGCAAACCAATGGCTCCCGCATCCTCAACCCCAATCCACCAGCCCAGCTAAACCACTGTGCATCTGGCAGTCTCCATACCTCCATCTGACACATAACATCACCCACCAGAGCTGCCTGGCAATTGACATGCCCACAACTGCTAGTGATGGATTCCAGGGGAAGCACAGATCATCAGAATGGCTCTCCAGCTTTCCAGGACTGGCTCTGGACTATACTATCTGGCTCAATCCCAGTTGTTGATACCAAGAGCTGAGAACCAGGGAGAACTAGCCTGGTAAATTTTAAACAATAAAATCCAGTTATCTGCTTAAGGACTTCCATAAGAAGATGCTGTTAGATGGGGTTTGCTGTTTCCAGTCTTCATGCAGTGGTTCTCCAAGGTGTGGAGGAGGGAAATTTTGTCCCCCCAAGCCCAGAGACATTTTTGATGCTACTGGCATCTAGTGGGTAGAGACACCAGAGATGCTGCTAAACATCCTACAAGGTACAAGCAGTCCCCCACACACTGAATTATCCGGCTCCAAATATCAATAGTGCTGAGATGAGAACCTATGTCTGGGTAAGATTTCATCGCATGATGATCCCCAAACCTCAAACACTAACACACACTCCAATTAAATTCCCGAAACTCAGCTCCAAAGACCACTTTGATTGGCATGTCGAGTTGATTAGATGAAAGAGAAAAATAGGTTAGACTTGCCGATGGGGCCGTTTGGTTGTTTCTTTGTTGTTTTTCAGGAGAAGAATTATTTTGCTAAGGTTCCCCTGTAAACGGAGGAAGCTGAAATAAATTTCTGTAGTCTCTTTGAGCTCCAAAGTGCTTTGATGACAAGCATATATACAGTGGTTCATATTCTAACAGACTACTCTGGGGTTTTTGATATCTTTCTAAAAAACTTACTGTCTCGGCCAGGCTGAAAAGTTACCACCAGATCATTGCTCTTTAGAGTGTGGAGGAAAGCCACCCTATGAGATGCTTAGCAGTACAAAAGAAACAAAACTGGTCGAAACAACCAGAAAAAATAAAGTCTATCAATTTACCATTCATGTGGCTTCTTCCTTCCCACGGTAAAGGTTTCAGAGAGACCAAGATAAACAGAAGGAGGAAGTTACTACAGGACTTACCCTCCAAATGTGTCATGTGGAATACACTGAACCAGAAACTGAAAAACAGCATCGGTTTTACTTGTTACATTTACTTGCAACCCACTGGTAACACCAACGATGACAATTTGCTTTGTCTTTTTCTGGCTGTTTACCCATAATATTTGGGAATTATTACAGAAGATCGAAGTCAATGAGTAATTTAAAACGCACCCTCTGAAAAACTACCTAGCTGTTTTGCAAGGTCAGCTCTGAAAGAAGTCTCATTCTTTGATCCATTAGATCGAAAAAGGTGACATTTTATTTAGACACATTAAAAACCAGTGCCTACAAATCTTGAAGGAATAGATTAAAAGCAGACTGTGTGATCATTCAAATAGTAGGCACTGAAAAAGAATGTCCACACTGTATGTTAAAAGCAACCATTTCCTCCTTACCAAAAAATATACATATGTTTATAATTTTTATATCTATACATTTATAAAATTAAATTATATATATATATAAAATTTTAAAATAACCAAGTTTCCTGGATCCTTTTTTTTTTTTTTTTTTTTTTTTTTTTTT
>RJWK010016002.1:0-35798 GCA_004363435.1 Platanista minor | reverse complement strand
ACGAAGGGACGAAGATGAGTGGTTATCAGGGCTTAGAGGTGGGGGAGGGGTGACTACAACATGAGGGATTTCTTGGGGGAGGGGAGATGGAACTATTCTACCTTATCATGGGGCGTGATTTACATGACTGTCTACATTTGTTAAGACTCATAGCACTATACACCAAAAGCTGTTCTTTTTTTGTGTGTGTGTGGTACGCGGGCCTCTCACTGTTGTGGCCTCTCCCGTTGCGGAGCACAGACTCCGGACGCGCAGGCCCAGCGGCCGTGGCTCACGGGCCCAGCCGCTCCGCGGCATGTGGGATCTTCCCTGACCGGGGCACGAACCCGCGTCCCCTGCATCGGCAGGCGGACGCTCAACCACTGCGCCACCACGGAAGCCCAAAGCTGTTCTTTTTACAGTCTGTGAATTAAACAACAAAAGGCATTTTTTTTTAATTTAGTTACTTATTTGTTTATTTTTGGCTGCTTTGGGTCTTTGTTGCTGTGCGCGGACTTTCTCTAGCTGCGTCGTTTCAGTGCGCAGACTTATTGCCGTGGCTTCTCTTGTTGCGGAGCACGGGCTCTAGAGTGCGGGCTCAGTAGCTGTGGCGCACGGGCTTAGTTGCTCTGCAACATGTAGGATCTTCCGTGGAGCACGGTTCGAACCTGGGCCCCCTGCATTACCAGGCGGATTCTTAACCATCGCACCACCAGGGAAGTCCAACAAAAAGCATTTTTTAAAAACCCTAAATCTGTCCTCATCTCTCCATCTCCTGCCCCCACTCTAATTCCTGTCACTTTCCCCTCTCCTGGACTATTGTAGTGACTCCTGACTAGCTTTCCTCCCAATTACAATCTTTAAATATATTCTTAAAATTAGTTAATTATGAGCTATGTCTATTATACAAAACCTTATACAAAAAATCAGTCGGATCTAAATAGCTCTTCTCTCTTTAGACTGGGCATGTACACCACTCCCTATGGTATCCCCAACACTGAGACCCAATGTGAAAATTGAAATAAGCCTCCAAAAGATTATGTATTTATAGCATGTTACATATACCATTGTACAACAAAAATAAGAAAAGTTTGATTATAATGCTGGAAATAGTGGGATTTTTTTCTCATACCCAGTCCATTGTGCTTATTTGTGGTTCATTTCGGGGTCTCCTGCCCTAACCACTATGCACGCTGCCTCTAGCAGGTGGTAACCTAATCCTAGTTGAATTAAATTTCTAGCTGTTTCAGCTCAGTAGCTTCTTTGGCCTGTTGCCTCTGTCCTGTGGACCTGGAGGGAAAGTCAGTGAAAGAATTAACACGCTAGGCCTGGCATGACAATACTAATGCCTGGCAAAGAGCCACAACCTCCCAGAGATAGTGCCTATTAGACAATTAATTGGCTATTTAGGAAACATGAGCCAGAAAACAGAAGAAACAATGGGACGTTACACTTCCCAATGGGATGCTAAAAAAAAAAACCGCACTGGAGTTAAAAATTGGAAAAACAAATAGAACGAAAGAATTTTATCCCCAATGTCACTGCAGGTGTTTCTGGATTGACCACACGAACCTGAGGAGAATGATTTCAAAACAAAAAACCAAAAAATGTTAAATATACACTGGGTATAATTTAGCGTTATTTTAGGTATAATCAAAGCTGCAGAAAACTACCTTTATGTGGAAACGATTAGTATGCCATAGCTACTCAGAGGGGCCACATTTATTGCTAGTAACTGATGCTCAGGTGGTACTGATCATTCCGTCACCCAAACCTAATTAAGGGTCTTAAAAAGGAGGCAGGAACCCACACAGGGAGACAGAGATGGCTAAACAGATGGGGTGGCTCAAGGGCTCAGTGAAACGGGAGGCCTTCATTGCAAAGTGAACAATTAGCCTGAAAGTTCAGGCATGAACACAAGGCCTCTGGGCGCCTGGCATGAGCGCTGGGGACTATTAGGGAGCAAGGACATGAAGTGGCACTTCCTCTGTGCCAGGCACACTACCTGATAGACGCCTCCCAATCACCCCTGTGTGCACAAGGAGGAACTGAGGCTTAAGGGGGTTCTGGAACCTGCTCAAGGTCACACACCTAAGAAAGTCCCAGAGATGGCCTTTAGACCCAGCCCACGGTCTTAACCATGACATGCTATGTCTCATGTACGCAGACTCAGCTTTGGTGAGGCTTTTGCCATCTCTGATGATAATCAGTGTCACAAGTACGAGTTTTGGCCTATGTTCAGACATGTTCTACCTGCAACCCTCTCTCCACCCCCGACCACAATTCACTTGTTCCCAGATCTCTGGTCTCTGAGCTGGAATAAGATGAAAAACAAATTGAAAACTAAATAAATGGTTAATATATGAATATGTTATCTCTTGATCTTAGCAATATGTTTACAAGCACCAGAAATTCAATATTGTAATAAGAGACACAGCTCTAATTTCTCAACGGAGGCCAAACTCTTTGTTTGTTTGTTTGTTGGTGGTGGGGTGGGGGGGGCTACGTGTTTTTCTTTAGTCATTCATCCTTACCCCGTAAAGTGGTGCCGGCTTTCTATATGCCTAGGTTGGCTGGCATGTTTCCTTTAGGTTGCAATAAACAGAGTAGTGGGTATTTATTGTAAGGGTGGAAGCGGAAGTAAAAACCACAGGATTCTCAGCCACTGGACTGACTAGACTACAGAGAAAAAGAGGAACCATGGCTGAGGCAGGCCTTGCAGGCCCTGCAGGGTAGTTCAGAAACTGACAGACGGGTGGCTGAGTACCACCCATCCCTCTCTCAGCAACACAACCTGCTGGTCCCTCCTTCAGAGGCCAGCTTCCCTTAGTCTCTGCTTCTACTTTGTTTACCTTCGCTATCACTTTCCCCTACACTGTGTCTGCTCACTCAAAACTTATGCTTGTAGAATTGTAGAGACATAAATAAAATATCCAAGGTAAAAAATGAAATGAAACCACCATTCAAGCATATCTTTCAATAATATATACATTACCGTATACATACATATAGGTACATACATTTTATATATATGCATATATGTATATTTTAAAATGAAAAGTTCCATTGAGCAAATAGTGCTGTAACAACTGAATGCCCACGCAGAAAAAAACAACACACAAAAAAATGAACCTCAACGTTTCCTTCAGATCGTACACAAAAATTAACTCAAAATGTAGCATAGACCTACACTGGAAGACTATAAAATTTCTACATAAAACATAAAACCATTATGACTTTGGGACAGGCGAAGACTTCCTAGGTGGGTCACAAAAAACATAAGCCATATTCAGTGGTTGTAACAAATAAATCATATGAACATTTAGAAGAGGGAAGGCTGCGTGTGGGGTTTATGGGGGCTCTCTGCACTGTTTTTGCAATTTTTTTGTATAAATCTAAAACTATTCTAAACAAAAAATGCGTTATAAAAAAGCATGGAACCTAAAATTTAAAACAGCTAAGTTGATAAATTTAAAACTTCTATTCTTTAAAAGACATTATTATGAAAATGACAAGATAAGTTATAAACTGGTAAAAATATTTTCAAATCACATATCTGACAAAGGAATTATATACAGCATACATAAAGAACTCTCAAAACTCAATAATAAGGAAATAACTAATTTTAAAAGATTTAAGTAGATTTAAAAGATTTAAATTTTACTAGGGAAGATACATGGATGGCTTATAAGTACACGAAAGGATGCTTGACATTAGTCACTAGGAAAATGAGAAACCATTTTACACCTATTAGAACAGCTAAAATTTTTAAATGGGCAATACCATGAGCTTCGAGGATTCAAAGCAATTGGACTTCTCATTGCTGGTAGGAATGCAATATGGTACAGACACTTTGAAAAAGACATTGGCAATTTCTTAAGCATACATTCATCATACAACCCAGTAACCCTTCTAAAATGCTTACCCAAGGGAAGTAAAAACATTATGTCCTATACACAAATCGTCCACAATCATTAGAAACTGGAAACAATCCAAATGTCTGTGGACTGGTGAATGAACAAACTGTGATGCATTCATACACTGTAATGTTGCTCCACAATAAAAGGGGTGAAGCGCTGATGTACACAACATAAGTGAGTCTCAGACGTGAAAGCAGCAGATGCAAAAGGCAACACACTGTGTGATTCCATTTAGCTGACTTTCTGGAAAATGCAAAACTATAGTTTGCAGGGACTGGGAGTGGAGGAAGAGGACCGACTACCAAGGGGCAAGAGGAACTTCTTGGGGTAGAAGAATCTACATCTTCATTGTGGTGCTTATCACGCGACTACATACATTTGTCAAAACTAATCAAAATATAGACCTGAAAAGGGAAAATCTTACTGTATGTAAATTATACCTCAAACTACTCTGAGGTATTTGATTGAATATATAAATAAAACTGGGGGGCTTCCCTGGTGGCGCAGTGGTTGAGAGTCCGCCTGCCGATGCAGGGGACACGAGTTCGTGCCCCGGTCCGGGAAGATCCCACATGCCGCTGAGCCTGCGGGGCCCGTGAGCCATGGCCGCTGAGCCTGCGTGTCCGGAGCCTGTGCTCCGCAACGGGAGAGCCCACAACACTGAGAGGTCCGTGTACCGAGAAAAACAAAAAACAAAACAAAACAAAACAAAAACTGGGAATACATCTTCTATATAACTTTACATACTGCTGCTCTTTTTCGTTTAACATCAGAGCACTAAACATGCTATGAAAACATGTCTTAAATGACTACATAAAATTTCACTGTGTGGGTGTATTGTAATTCAATTACCATCCCATTATTGGACATCATTTATTTCCAGTTTTCTTACATATATTCTTACACAAGCATCTCTGTACACCAATTTCATCTGTCATCTCTGATTATGGCATTAGGACAGAATTCTAGACGTGAAATGACTGAGTAGCTGTTTAATGTTCTGGGTGTTTACTGCCAATTTGCTCTCCAGAAAAGGTAAAAACACAGCTTACATGTGCCAATCATCATAACAGTGGGTCTATAATAGAAATCTTAAATACATCTGTTTTTTCTGAACATGGAACAATCATATAGGAAAAGGCTTATTCAAAGTATTTTAAGGAGGCAGCACCCTAACTCTCAGATCTAGAACACCAAGCTAAAATGTGAGAAAAAGGTCTATGGGATAGTGAGACAATGAAGAAATCTACAGAAAAGAGGATTTTCTGTGAAATTTCCAGGGGCCCTTTATGATCAAAGAACTCTTGAATAATATTTTTTCTCAAGAAGAGAGATTCATTTTTCCATCTATAACACAATACTTTGCATAATGAAGAACAACTAGCACAATAATGCATTAGAATCTGATTTACACTTAAATTTTCAACAGCAATAATTTATTTCAACTAAGTTACCCCTCTCCTTTTAACCATCAGGAGTAAGAATGTTGGAATTTTCATAATCATGTTTCAGTGTAAAAAACCCTGTATTCCACAATAGAATCCTAGGCTCACAATATTCTTTCATGTGCTGGTCACTATAATCAAGGCATATTTTATGCAAACCGATGACTGTTCTTTACCAAAGAAACAGAAAAACCTTATTAATTTTCTGACGAAGTCTCTATTCAGATGTTAGCTCTGCTATAACTAAGATAAACGCATTGCTAATCTAAATAACATTTTAACTAAAAAGTGACCAAAATAGAAGAACTAAGCCTGGACAACATTAAATTCAATATCAAAATGTCTTCATGGTGAATGAATAAAATTTCTGAACCTCAGCCGTATGATCCTGGAGTTCTGATCATTTTCCATCACTGACTTGAAAGATGAACAATGTCTATCTGAATAGCTCCACCTGAAACCCTCTTTTCTGAATTTTTCAAGCAGGCGTGAATTTTGATTGTACAGAATTCACGGAGAACTTGCATCATGAAACTTCAGAATAGAAAGAACCCTGATTTGCCCAAAGCCTCACAGCGGGTTGGTAGTTGTGCTGTGAACTCAGCGTCTAAAGCTTGCACTCTCTGTACTCACCCCACTCCGCCTTGCTCTCTATCTCACGTTGGCTGGCGTAACTCACTTGACTGAACATTTCAGATGTCTCCGGCCAGTATGTTCGACCTGTGAAATGAATCAAAAATCACACCAATAAAGATTCCATTCCAAACCATCTTTAATATTCCATTACATCTTCCAGGATTCAGAGGAGACCAAGGCCAACTTCTAAAATCAAAGAAACATATTTAGAAGGAATCGCTGTAAACAATGAACATCAATTCCTAGATCCAGTGTTATTTATTATTGTTATTATTATTATTACTTAGGACTTACTTCTTTTTAAGAAAAATGCTCTATAATTTGAAACATTTGAAAATGACTTGAATGGGACTCAGAATAAATGTCACATCCCTCCACTGTGAGCCTCTTCCTCTCCCTCAGACACACACACACACACACACACACACACACACACATTTCCCACAGACTGCCAGGTACCCACCCAAGGCGTCCCCTACCCTCTGCGCTCAGGACCAGGCTGCCCCGAAAACCTCACTAAGACCAGCCTGGAGCAAAATGGAAGGAGGCAGAGTATCCCCCAGGCCCACTGTCCTGATCTTTCAGGGTTCTCTCTCCATCCACGTCTCCCTGCCTCTCACCCCACCCGGTTGTCATGGCCCCTCCCCCAGCTCCAACTACCTGAGAAGCCTACCTAGCGTTAGATTCCTACAGAAAAACCCAATAAAAGCCCAAGAAGGGCTAAGCCCTCCCAAGCAAATGGATCTGCAGAAAACAACGCTGGACGGACGACAGACTGTGAGAATTCTCCTCCCAGCTGTACCCACTCATTAGCTGAACAACCCTGGGCAGGCGCTGTGGCTCTCTGGGGCAAAACAGGCAAATAAGGAAGCTGGGCTGGGGTGTTCTCAGAGCTTGCTCTAAGCCACACCTTTCAAGGTCCAGGTTGAATAGGAATAAAGGAATAATAGGAATAAAGAGCCCTGCAGCATGGGGACTCACTCCACAACTGTGTCCCTTGACCAGTGCTTCCCACAAAAAGCCACTGAACGTTCGTCGATCCGTTGGGAATTTTGATTAGCCCCTTTTGGTTTGTTTTGCCTTGTTTAAAATATCTAGCTCAACACAGGGGAGTGTGATGGGGAGTTGAGTGGGCAGGGCTCTGGCTCCAGGCATCCCAGGCGTTGGCATGCTCCGCAAGGACGTTGTGGGATTTAAAAAAAGAAAAAAAAAAAATCTAGCTAAAAAGTAAACTAGCTTTTGAAAGAAATGCGTACAATTCCCCCAGATAACAGACACATCCAAGAGTCCGTTCACTATAATCATTCATATCCCCAAAGCACTGAATTCCACCCTGTACGTAATGAGAGAAAAGCCTCAGGCAGACACCTGCCAAATGACAATGAAAAAGCAACAGAAGGCTATGCAGTGACCCCCTGATATAGCAGCTGCAAGCACAGAGCATAAGCATCACCCACCAACCTGTCAGTATGGGGAGGCAGGGTTTACCTCTATTACAGATCCTGGCACAAAGATGTCCTTGGTAAATTTTTGTTGAATGTCTGAATAAAGCCATGGGTGGATCAAAGAACTGAGAAGAAGAAAGCAAGCAAAGTCCGGCAGAGGTAAAC
Organism: Platanista minor; assembly: GCA_004363435.1. Taxonomy (NCBI): domain Eukaryota; kingdom Metazoa; phylum Chordata; class Mammalia; order Artiodactyla; family Platanistidae; genus Platanista; species Platanista minor. The sequence continues at coordinate 28,208 of RJWK010016002.1, read as the reverse complement.
CTACCTGTTCTATCATGAGAAAAATAGGTGCTTTTAGCAATACCAGACAGGGGGTAAGCATTACAGGGCAAGAGAACGAGCAAATTCTCTTGGTGATGTTTTCCCCTGTGATTGCAGGAGCAGCTGATCCATCCTACAGCCGGGAAGCGGATAGTGCCCGGCTACCAGGAGCTCTGGTACAAAGGAAGCAAGGGCCAGCTCTCCACCTTTGCTAGAATCTGAACTTCCATTTAAAGACTCTCTGGGTGCTTCCCCCCCACTTTCTAATCTCCCCCATTTGCTCCCACCTATCCTGTCCTTATTTCAGTATTATCTCTGATTCTGTGTCCGTTATTCCATTTTGCCTTGTTTTGTTTTTCAGCTCTGCAGTTTATCTAAGTAAAACCTCAGACTTAAACCTTATGAAGGTGTTTAGGAGATAAAAGGGAATTTGAGTATATAATTTTTAGAACCCCACCCATATTGTCATGTGGTAGCAGTCCAACATAGCTGATACCATTGTAAATTGGAAGAGTTGTCTGCAGTTGGCCTGCAGGATTCCAGTACAGAGAGACTCCAGGAAGGCAAGTCTCTAGGGTGGCTGGAGGAAGGGTTTAAAACTCTAAATGACTCCCCGTGGCTGCATTCATGAAGTCTGTTTTTTAACTGGCTTACAAGTAATTTGAGACAACAGTTATGTTAGATAAACTTCTCTTTCACCTGCATATGGCATTTAGAAGAGGAGGCACATACAGTGGCTTTAGATGTCAGCCAGGTTGCCCTGAGATCCTCAGCCGAACTAAACAATCTGATCACAGGAGTAAAGGAATTCCTGCTTTTGTTCATTCACTCATAAACTTATTCATTTCACAAAGATTGAACATCTCTGCTGTACACCAGGAGAAACACAAAGGTGAACGAAACAGGGTTCTTGATTCTTTTTTCCACCTTGGGATTTCACCATCCTATGTTAGGTTCCTCCAGGGGTGACTAATTTACTTAACTTCCTCCAAATGTGTTTATAAAGATTAGTGGAGAACGTGGGATACAACAGGTGTAGGTTCAAATCCTGGCTCTGCTACAGAGATGTGTGACATTTGACAAATTTCTTAACCTTTCTAAGCTTTAGTTTATTCATCTATTAAGTGGGAATGATAATGCCTATCTCATAGGATTGTTATTTTTGCTTGAAAGAAAAACAAGCATAAAATGCACACAGTAGTACCTGGTGTATGGGAGGAATTAAAGTTAATTTCTTCCTTCTATTATCCTCTGTATTTCTGACCATTTTTCCCTCGGTTTGTACTCTTAGTACTTTTAGTGAATTTGACCTCCTCTCCCAAATAAGCTTGACTCTAATATGCCATTTTACGTACTGCAGCTGTTCTTTGCTTTCAGCACATGCAGATATGAAAATTTCAAATGAGCAGATATGAAAATTTCAAATTTATAATGTTTTTTACATTAGTACTAATGAAAGCTAACATGTATTAACTCAAAGCCAGCCAAGTTGCAGGCACAATTCAGTGTTTTACCTGCGACACCTTGCTTAATTCTTAATAAGAGCTCTATGAAGTAGGTGCTATATTGCACCTGTTTTTACAGCTGAGGAACAGGGAGATTAAGTAGCTTGCCCAAAGGTCTACTGCTGGTCAGAGGGGAAGGTAAGATTCTTGAACCCAGGCAGCCTGGCTCCAGAGGCCACCCTCTTAACCTCTTGCTAAGGGGCTGTAATGTAGTGATTATTAGGTAGCATTGGGTTGCAAGTAAGATCGTAAGAGAGATCAAAGTTTTCAGCCAGTTGGTTTGATCACAGAATGCTAGGAATTCATCATAAGTTTATTATATAAGTTTCTGTTTAAAAAAAAAACTGTCAAAATACACATTATGTATTTTGTATGTCAAAAATACATATCTGTTATACATAAACTGAATCGACACAGCTAGTTCTTCTGTGAAATTTGGGAGCCTGTGTCTGGGTTTGTCTGAACTCTGTAAACACAATGCATTCATTCAGTATCTACCGAGCACTTTGCACACAGCTGGTGCTACACTAATGATAAAAAGATTAGCCCTGCCAATGAGGAATTTGTGGCTCAGAAGGGGAGAAAGAGGCTGAGCAAGGAGGTAATTACACCATCATTGGTGTGAAGAGGTACTGCAGACACACAAGGGTGAAGTAAATATCCCCCCCCCCCGCAAGACCCTTTATTTAATAATAATAAAAAAAAGAGCAAGTCCCTTTTAGACTTCTGGAGGCACCCTTCACGTGGGTTCTCATAAGTATATTTTTCACTAATTCCACACATGTGAGGGCTGAGCCCTGCTGAGCCAAGCCCTTCCAAGACAGAACTTCCCTCGGCTCAGTTGGCTTCAAGTAAACCGGAATATTCTGCACTTCTGCAGCCTCTGTCTCCCACCACCCAATCCCCAGCCCTCTCAATGCCTAGGTTGCTAGAAAAATGAATATATGAGGTCAAATCAGACAGTTCCTTCCAGAGACAGGGTCTCCACTATGTTATGGATGATTTCAATGGAATCCTGTCCAAGGGCTAGAAAAGGAGCTCTGAGAGTTGAACTCAAAGTCTCCTCAAATGCTTACTTTTATGACAATTGAAATTCACTTGGGTTAACAACTGTCAACACTATTCCCAATCTCAGACCTGGTTTTGTACAAAGGATGGAGAGAAAAGAATTAATACACAAAACACTTTTTTAGATGCTCAGCTTTAAGATGGCAAGAAGAAAATATAGGGAGAAAATGTCTTTTCTCTTCATGTTAAAAGCAGAAGTAAAAAAAAGTCTTCAGCTCTGAAGAACAAGGAATAATAGCACCACACAAAGCAAACTTTTTAAAGGTAAGTCTTATATGGCAGCAACTTTTTTAGTACAAAATTTACAGATTATGGTATTTCTCATAACTCCTTGCTGCCCTAGGGGGGGAAAAATATTTTATTGTTTAACTTTCATCTGATTTCATGGCTATCTTTCCTTATTAATCAGATAAAAATAGTTTATCTTTTTTTGATGACACAAATGGAATATAATTTATACACCAAGTCTTCCTGTTCTTCCTTGTAGTACCTCGGATGTTTCCTTGCACATACATTGGCTGATCAACCAAGAAGATATTTTCATTTGGGGCCAAAAAAGACATTATTTATTCACGCTCCACAGACAAAACCAGCTCCTGTCAGAGATGATAAAATACGTGGGTATTGAACATGTCCGTGTTCTTCCGAATGTTCATATTCAATTTTAGAAAAAGTTTATTTGGCAAGTTTGGTCCAATACATAACGGAATAATGGAAAGGAAGTAAAGGAAGCTCTGGAGGAAAAAGCACTGAAAGGTAATGAAAAAGGGGAGACTAAGATCCAGATCTCAAAAAAGCTCTAAATTTATACTGACGAATACTTTTCAGAGCTTTGCCAAACAGGTCATATACAGTGCTTTGAAAATCTAAAGGGCTATAACTTTCTAAGGCAGAATTTCTCAAAGTATGATCGGACCCTTCCACCCCTTCCCCCCATCAGAACCATAAAGTGCTCAGATTCTAAGGTCCTACTCCTATATTTTTAGGAAATCTACCACTTATTGGTAAGATACCCAAAACTAGGACGAGGATTCCACTCTGCAAAGGATGCATAAACCCTACTTTCTTTATCATAAAGTTTATGTTAGTTTGGTAAATGGATGAAGGTGACAAAAACACATCAGCCCTTGGGAAGCAGTGAATCCCCTAAGTGCTTGAAATGTATCCTGCCCCTTTCTAAGGAGGAGCACAGACAGTGCTCTATGGCCTCCCCAAACCAGGTGCTTCTGTCAGAACTAACCCTGCTACCCTGGCTAAACACAAAGGTTAACCAGTGAGGTGGTCTATATTCATATCTGCTAGACTCACTTACTAATCAGATTCTCACCACTGATGGGCTGGGAGGTGAGAAAAATGGAGAGAAGCAGACAAACCCACACGGTCAAGGACTGGATGGAGTCCAAGCTAACTGTTGCTACTGCCTCATCTTAAATTACCGCAGCTGAGGCTACACCTGGGTCCACCATTGCTCTGTAATGATGTTAGAGTAGTTGTATGATGATAAGAATTAAATAAAACGAACTCTGGTAACTTAGCATAAGTTAGAAAACATCAACAAGAAGACAAAGTAAAATCCTTTGTTTTAATTTGAATCGATAATTATGATACAAAAGTTGCAGTGCCCCCTGGGAGGCAAGGTTCTTGTCAACAGAATCACAAAGTCAATCCACCCCCAGAAGCACCATCAGAGGGTTCATCCTGAAAGAATATTGAACCACAGGGATCTTTAACATGGATTTGAAAAGGCTAGACCGACTGGTTTCTCCAAAACCCAAAAGCCTTGGAGTCTAGAATTCCTCTAAGTTTTCTTGATGCATTGATAAGCAAAAGGAGGCTGTGGAGGAATTCTGGCGAAGCCACACACCCTAGAAATATCACAGCCAGTTTGTGACTTGGAGAAGAAGAAAACGAATGACGTTCAATGACATCAACCGTTCCACCTCATAGATCTGTTGCAAGCCTGAAATACTCGTCTGTGTAACATACTTTGAAGAGGGCAAGTGGTAAGTGATCAGTAAAAAAAGATATGATTATTATTAATGATTGCTGACATTTCTTACAGTGTTTTAAAGTAGGTTATAAAGAAATCGGCAGCTCTGCCATTCCATGCAGCTTGCTTTAGATGACACTACTGCCTTAAAGGAGTGCAGCCTGCACCCTGCTTTGTGAGCAAATCTCTCTCTTTGTTTAAACCACTGGTGGCAAGCTTTCTGTTACTTACAGCTGAATGCATTCCTAACTGATATACTGTCAATACCACTGAAATATAGTTTCATATTTTATTGGCACAGATAACATTAATGATGCAGGCCTTATGAAAGGTGAAATTATTAAGAACAAAATTGAACAGATGACTTTTGAGAAAAGATGCCAGAAAAGTTTCGTAAAAGAAGTAGTCTTGGAGAAGCCCCGTATTCTGCAATATAAGCATATACCCTCATAAAGCAAAGTAAACTGTAGGAACTACAGGTTCTCGGGTTTTTTTGGTTTTGTTTTTGTTTTTCCAGTACGCGGGCTTCTCACTGCTGTGGCCTCTTCCGTTGCGGAGCACAGGCTCCGGACGCGCAGGCTCAGCGGCCATGGCTCACGGGCCCCGCAGGCTCAGCGGCATGTGGGATCTTCCCGGACCGGGGCACGAACCCGTGTCCCCTGCATCGGCAGGCGGACTCTCAACCACTGCGGCACCAGGGAAGCCCTACAGGTTCTCTTTGTTACTACATAACTGGAAGTTGAAGAGTGTTTTACTCCTGAATCTCAGCAGAAGTCCAACATAGAGAAGTGTTTTCTTCAAAGAATGGAGACAATACAGTGAAAGAGTGCTTTGGACCCACAAACTACTATAAATCAGTAACAACAACTGTGCGGCTGCAGACACAGGCTATCTTTCATAAAAAAGGAACAATGACTCAAAGCATGAAATCAAGAGTCCACAGGGTGGAACTGGAGCCATGGAAAATTATTCCCAGGCTTTGCATCCCAATGAAGGAACAGCCAAGCTGCGTCCAGCTGAATTTCAGAATTGCAATGGACCAGTGACCCTTGTGTACCTCCTTGTTTCCTACTTTTGGAAGAGCAGTGTCTATTCTGATTATCCTATGCCTGTCCCATTATGGAGTGTTGATTGTACCTTTAAGTCACGGGTATTCGGATTGAGGGGAAGTGTACTCAAGAACCTGTGCTTAAGAAACTGCATCTGAGGAGCTTCATCCACACCTGGACCTAATTTAGATGAAACATCCTGGACGTTGAGCTAATGTTATAGAGGGCTGGGACTTTGAGGAGAGATTCTCAGTATGTGGTGAGGATATTTTGTATGTGAGATGAATGCAAATAATTTGATCCCAGAGGGCAGACCATGTTGGCTTAAAATATGTTCATAAATTCTTTTTTAGGACCTCCAAAAGTGGAGCCTAGTTCCCCTTGCCTTGAGGGTGATTTGGACTTAGTGAATCATTTCAAAAGAATAAAATAAGATAAAAGTGACAATATGAGTCAGAAACACTATAGAAAGTAGATATGATAGTACTAACAGTGTTATAGTCTGGGGTCATTTAAGGGAAGGGGCAATGAGTCATCAAAATCTAGAATTCTAAACCTGTCAAAACTGTCAATTAAGTGTGAGCGCAGAATAAAGATATTTTCAGAGATGCAAAGCCTCAGAATATCTGATCTATTCACTCTTTATTAGGAAGTCATCTGAGGATGTACTCCCACAAAACAAGGAGAAGAGAAATAAAGAAAGAAGATAACTAATAATACCTAGCATTTACTGAGCACTTATTTTGTGCCAGGCACTGTGCTGTGTGTGTGTGTGTGTGTGTGTGTTTTCTGTGTGTGTTTTTCTCGTATTATTACATTTAACCACACAACAATCCTATGAAGTATATACTATTACTATTATTATCTTATAGAATAGAAGACTGAGTTATAAAGGGGCCAGATAAGTTACCTAAGTTATTGGTAAGTTGTAGAACTAAGATCTAACACTGGGCAGTCTGGCTCCAGAGCCCATGATCTTAAATACCCCCTATCTTCCCAGATAGCTATGTTACCATGAAACTGTGGAACCATATCAGGACAGCAGCAAAGGAAAACCTCAGGATGAAAACTATAAAGCAGGACTATTGAGAAGGATTCAACGAGACAACTCTAGGAAGAAAAGATGACTTCATAGATGGCATGATCTGGGAACATTAAAAGAGTGCAAGAAAACAAAGAGCAGTTAGAAAATCAAGGAAAATAAAAAAATATCCATAAGATGGACAATCCCTCGAGCCCTTCCTTTCCAACCAGGGCCTGGCAGGACGGCTCCCGCAAAGAAAGGTGGCGAGAGAAAGAAGGGCCAGTCCGCCATCGACGAGTTGGTGACCAGAGAATATACCGTCAACGTTCACAAGCACATCCATGGAGTGGGTTTCGAGAAGCATGCCCCTCGGACGCTCTATGAAATCCAGAAATTTGCCATGAAGGAGATGGGAACTCCAGATGTTCACATTGATACCAGGCTCAACAAAGCTGTCTGGGCCAAAGGAATAAGGAATGTCCCATACCGCATCCGTGAGTGGTTATCCAGAAAACGTAATGACGATTCACCAAACAAGCTCTATATGTTTGTTACCTATGTACCTGTCACCACTTTAAAAAATCTAGACAGTTAATGTGGTTGAGAGCTAATTGCTGATTGTTGAATAAAGTTATAGAACTGCCTTCACATTTCCTTTTCTAGTTGCAGCTAAAGTCTTGTATATCTTTAAGCAGTTCCCAACTACAGGATCATTTGGAGAGCATTTCCTAAGTACTGTGCTTGGGCCCCTTCTCCCCAGTCCCTGGAGTTTTTGAATATTTGGACAGGGTCTAGGCAGGTGTTCTAAGGTGATTTCAAAGTGCAACCTGGCTTGAGAATGACTATTTAGGTAGTTGGGACATTGTGGGTATAATGCTAATGCTTTTACATGCAGGTTTTGTTGATTCTAAGATACACATTTTTCCAGAAACTGGCATGTAGAACTTAATTGCCATTTTTCACATTTTAACAAACTAAAATGATACACTTGATAGTCGTAGATTTAATGAAATATGTACAGTTCCTTTTTAGCTCACTTATTTGTAGTGGCCTCATGAGGTGTTTTTAGTCCTGGTTTATGTGCAGCTAAAGCTCAAGGGTAACCTTTTTTAAAGGTTACTAACAAAATCTGCTTATTTCAACCTGAAAGCAAGGTGTTGCAGGGATTATGTCTCATTAGTGTTTATACCACTGACGTGATTTAAATGCCATAAAGCAGTCCCCTTTTGAAGCCCTACTGATGATGGTAGTGGGGTTGGGGGCCACTGCATTACAGTGTGTAATGTACACACTGGGGGGGTGGGGGAGCATCTCCAGGTTATCCATTCCCTGGCACAGTCCAGACATTAGACACTGAAACAGACCAAGTCAATACGAAAATTTCTTATTAAAAAAACTTGGAGACCAAAAAAAATATATATATCCATTAGATGGTCTTAGTCTGAATGAACCAACCAAAATGTGGCATGGTTTAAAGCATTGATGGAGTACAGAGAAAAAGCATCCATTTCGCCTTGATACTAGGGATGTCCTCATTCAAGAGGTCCAAGTGTTACAAAGAAGGATCAGTAATTCTAAGATTTGAATACTATGTACATAATCATAAGAACATAAACCATTTTTTGGTTTTCGATTTTTAGAATCAAACTTTTCACAATTTTAAAAGGACTCAATTGCAGGGAAGAATAAATATGTTAACAGCAATGAGAAAATAAAAGTACAAAGCTGATAGTAGGTGGAGGAGAAATAAAAAAAATGCAGAAAGGATAAGGGGGACATTCATCTTACAATGTAGGAAGTGAAAATTGATAAAACAAGCAAAAGAGACCAGTATCTAGTTTAGAATTACATAATATGATGGTTAGTTTTATGTTTCAACTTGGCTGGGCCACAGGGTGCCCAGATATTTGGTTAAACATTATTTCCAGTATGCCTGTGATGATGTTTCTGGATAAGATTAACATTTGAATCAGTAGACTGAGAAAAGCAGATTGCCCTCCCAAATGTCAGAGGCAATCTAATCTGTTGAAGGCTTGAGCAGACTAAAAGACTGAGTAAGAAAAAATTCACTCTCTCTGCCTGACTGTCTTCAAGGTACTGGTCTTCTCCTGCCTTCAGACTCAGACTTGAAATGGAACTTACACCATCAGCTCCCCTGCTTCTCAGGCCTTCAGACTCAGACCAGAACTATACCATTGGTTTTCCTGGGTCTGGACTTCTCAGCCTTCATAATCATGTGAGCCAATTCCTATTGATACTGTTTCTTTGTAGAACCCTGACTAATACACTTATGAACTTCATCCATTATGCCTTTTTGCCCTCAGATCTGGTTTCTGCATTTCTCCTACAAACTACATTTCCTAGGTTCTTTGCCAGCTGGCTTCCAGAGTGGTTTGACCAACAGTAGCTTGACTGCAGAAAGGAAGGGAGGTATAAGCCCAGATTCTATCTCCTTTCTGGGCAGCCCCTTCTCCTGTGATCCCTGCTCCCACCAGGGACAGTTCTGTGTTTCTCTAGCCCTGGGGTAGAAACACTTTCTGATGATACTAATTCCTGATCATTATCAATTTTTTGGCTCCTGGGATCGCCCATCACCTATGTAACTATTTAAAATACCTATAGTGAATCATTTTCTGGCTGGACCCTGACTGAAACAGTAATAAAGATAGGAATTCAGCAATATAAGTATACTTGGAGGAGAGCAGAGAGAAAAAAGGTGGTATAAGGGAACTACATCTCATCTTCATATAGCAAGTCAGTAGATGGTACCTAAAACTGATAAATCAATAAACAGTGCTACAGTATATTATCTAGAATTATGAAGATAACAAACAAAAGAATAAAAACCTGAAACATTTCAAACTGTTGCCTCAAACTATTGAGTCAGTAAAAGACCTGTGGTTGCCAAGGACTCAGGGGAGAAAGAGAGAGATGAATAGATGGAATACAGGGGATTTCATGGCAGTGAAACTACTTTATGGCAATGGTGAATGCATGGCATTATATATTTGTAAAACTTATAAAACTATACAAAACAAAAATAAACTCTAAGATAAACTATGGACTTTAGTAGTATCAATACTGGCTCATCAACTGTAACAAATGCACCACACTAATGTAAGATGTTAATAACAGGGGAAACTGTGTGTGTGTGTGTGTGTGTGTGTGTGTGTGTGTGTGTGTGTGTGTGTGGTGGCAGGGATGGGGAGGTACATGGAAACTCTCTGTACTTTCCAGTCAATTTTTCTGTAAACCTAAATCTGTTTTTAAAAATAAACTCCATCAGTGAAAAAAAAAGAAGGGAGGGAGGGTGGAAGTTATCTAAAAGACATGAAGGAAACTTAAATATACATTTCAAACTGAAAGAAGGCAATCTGACAAAGCTATGTACTTTATTATTCCAATTATATGACATTCTGACAAAGACAAAACTATAGAAACAGTAAAAAAAAAAAAACAAAAAACAAAACAGTGGTTGCCAAGCATTCAGGGGGAGAGAGGAAGTGATGCCTAGGTGGAGCACAGTGCCTTTTTAGGGCAGTGAAACTGTGCAACAGAAATAGTGAACCCTAGTGTTAGTTAACAATAAAATGTCAGTAATGGCTCATCCAGTCCTAGCCACAGCAATGAGACAAGAAAAAGAAATAGAAGGACCCCAAATTAGAAAGAAAGAAGTAAAACTATCACTGTTTGCAGATGACATAATACTATACTTAGAAAATCCTAAAGACAACACCAGTAAACTACTAGAGCTCATCAATGAATTTGGCAAAGTTGCAGGATACAAAATTAATACACAGAAATCTGTTGCATTTCTATATACTAACAACAAACTATCAGAAAGAGAAATTAAGAAAACAATCCCATTTACAATCGCATCAAGAAGAATAAAATACCTAGTAATAAATCTAATTAAAGAGGCAAAACACCTGTACTCAGAAAACTATAAGACATTGATTAAAGAAATTGAAGATGGCACAGATGGAAAGCTCTACTGTGTTCAAGGATTGGAAGGATTAAAATTGTTAAAATGACCATACTACCCAAAGCAATCTACAGATTCAAAGAAACCCCTATCAAAATACCAATGGCATTTTTCACAGAACTAGAACAAATAATTCTAAAGTTTGTATGGAAACACAAAAGACTCTGAATAGTCAAAACAATCTTGAGAAAGAAGAACAAAGCTGGAGGTATCGTGCTCCCTGATTGCAAACTATACTATAATCCTACAGTAATCAAATGGTATGGTACTGGCAAAAAAAAAAAAAACACAAAAAAACATGACACATAGATCTATGGAACAAAATGGAGAGCCCAGAAATGTACCCACACTTAAATGGGCAATTAATCTATGACAAAGGAGGCAAGAAAATACAATGAGGGAAAGGCATCTTCTTTAATACATGTCATTGGGTAAACTGGACAGCTATATGAAAAGAATCAAACTGGACTGGTTTCTCACACCATATACAAAAATAAATTCAAATAGTTTAAAGACTTAAATGTAAGACCTGAAACCATAAAATTTATAGAAGATAACATAGGTAGTATGCTCTTTGACATCAGTCTTAGTAATAGTTTTTTTGGATGTGTCTCCTCAGGCAAGGGCAACAAAAGCTAAAAAACAAATTGGACTACATCACACTAAAAACTTTTGCACAGTGAAAAACTATCAACAAAATGAAAAGGCCGCTTACTGAATGGGAGAAGGTATTTGCAAACAATACATCCAATAAGGGGTTAATATAAAAAATATGTAAAGAACTCATGCAACTCAACATTAAAAAAAGAAAAAACCCAATTAAAAAATGGGCAGAGAACCTAGACATTTTTCCAAAAACACAGAGATGGCCAACAGGCACATGAAAAGATGCTCAACATGACTCATCATCAGGGAAATACAAATCAAAACCACAATGAGCTATCACCTCACACCTGTCAGAATGGCTATTATCAAAAAGACAACAAATAGCAAGTGTTGGCAGTGATGTGGAGAAAAGGTGTACTCTTGGTGGGAATGTAAATTGGTGCAGCTGCTATGGAAAACAATATGGATATTCTCAAAAAATTAAATACAGAACTATCACGTGATCCAGCAATTCTACTCTTGACTATTTATCCAAATAGTATATATCCAAATATATATATATATATATATATATATATATATGTACATAGACATACAATGGAATATCACTCAGCTATGAAAAAAAATTAAATCTCTCCATTTGCGACAACACACCCTAGAGGATATATGCTAAGTGAAACAAGTTAAACAGAAATACAAATACAATTTCACTTATCTCTGAAATCTAAAAAAATAAAACAAATGAACAAATATAACAATATAGAAAGAGACTTATAGATACAGAGAACAAACAAGTGGTTGCCAGAGGAGGGGGGGGTGGTGGGTGGAAGGGAGAAATAGGTGAGGGAGATTAAGAGGTACAAACTTCCAGTTGTAAAATGAATTAGTCACAGGTATGAAATGCACAGTGTGGGGAAGAGAGTCAATAATTATATAATATCTTTGTATGGTGACAGATGGCAATTAGATTTATCATGGTGATCATTTTGAAATGTATAGAAATATTGAATCACTGTGTGTAATAGGAACTAACATAGTGTTGTAGGTCAATTATACTTCAAAAACAAACAGACTCATAGAAAATGAGATCAGATTTGTGGTTACCAGAGGTGGGGGTGGAGGGAGGGGGAATTGGATAAAGGCAGTCAAAAGGTACCAACGTCTAGTTATGTTATTAATAGGGATGTAATATACACTGTGATAAATATAATTAACACTGCTGTACGTTATATACAAAAATTATTAAGAGAATAAATCCTAAGCATTCTCATCACAAGGAAAAAATTTTTTTCTATTCTTTTAATTTTGTATCTCTATGAGATGATGAATGTTGACTAAACTTACTGTGATAATCATTTCATGATGTATGTAAGTCAAATCATTTTGCTATACACCTTAAGCTTATACAGTGCTATATGTCAATTACATCTCATAGAACTGGCAGAAAAAAATTTAATTAAAAAAATTTTAATTAAAAATTGGTTCATCCATCAATTATAATAAATGTATTCATATTAATGCAAGATATTAATAACTGTAGAAACTTGGGGGGGGATTCTGTACTTTCTATAGAATTTCCCTGTAAACCTAAAACTGCTCTAAAAAAATAGCCTATTTAAAAAAAAAAAACCTTGACTTTTAAAAAACATGTAGGGAAGGGGTGTTTGTGGGTGAGGCAGGGCTTATTATTGTTAGCCCTCACGTGCTTTGTAAGGTGTTTTTTTAACTGTGTATACATTACTTGCATTAAAATGTTTTTAATTTTTTTGAAAATCTGCTTACCCACCAGGAAATGAAAAAGACCAAAGCTACCAAGTGTTGGCAAGGATATGAAGTATCCAGAACACTACTACGAAAGTTCATGTAAATTGGTATAACCACTTTAGAAAACTGGCAGCGTCCAACAAAGCTGATAATTTGCATATTGTGTGACCCAGCAAATTCACTCCTAGACAAATATTCCAAAAAAAAAAATTTCACCACAGGACATGTTTGTTCTCTATGTGCACTGACGCTTTATGCATAATTGCCCTAAACTGAAATCTACCTAAATGACCATCAAGAGTTGCAGAAACAGGGCTTCCCTGGTGGCGCAGTGGTTAAGAGTCCGCCTGCCGATGCAGGAGACACAGGTTCGTGCCCCAGTCCGGGAAGATCCCACATGCCGCGGAGCGGCTGGGCCCGTAAGCCATGGCCGCTGAGCCTCCGCGTCTGGAGCCTGTGCTCCGCAACGGGAGAGGCCACAACAGTGAGAGGCCCGTGTACCGCAAAAAAAAAAAAAAAGAGTTGCTGAAACATTGTACAATATTCACACAATGGAATTCCATACACCACCGAGAATAAATGATTTATAACAACTTGTAATAATATGAAGGAATCTAACAAATAATTTTGAGTGAAAGAAGCTAGGCATGTGACAAACTCCATTTATATAAAGTCCAAAAAGAGGCAAAATTATCTATGCTGTAAGAAGTCAAAATAAAGATTATCTTGGAGGAGAGATGGGGAGTGATTGAAAGGGGCATAAGGGAATCCTCTGCGGGTACTGGCCAGATTCTGTTTTTTCAATCTATGTGCTAGTTCCACGAGTATATTGAATTTATGAAATTGTATCAAGCTGTGCTTATAATACTTTTAATATATGTACTTTTTAGTACGTGTATTATGCATCAATAATTTATTTTTAACCTGAGAGTTCTGAACCCTAAGCCACACTTTTTTTCTATACTCTCGCCACTAAATATTTAAACAGAATATGTACTTGAAAAAAATCCGAAATATATATATACACACACACACATACATACATTTTACAGTTAATTTCAGTACTTGGAAGAATCTCAGCATAACCTTTCTACGAATACTTTCAGAAGCAGAAGAAGTCCAATTTTAAGTCCAACAGAATATTTATTCAAACTTGCTGGGCTAGCCATAGTGTTTGCTGTTGTTATGATTGTTACCTTCCAGTTGGTTTCTGGATATGCTTATCATGTTACAGATCATGGTTTGGGGTGACATTTACCAAGACAAGTGAGCACTGATAGTGAGAAGTCATCGCTCTTGTGAAATCAAATCGGCAATCAGGCTCCATTTTGAGCTTCTTACTACGGGATACCTTCCATCTAATGAAATTCTTTTGCGTCAGCTTTAGATACTGAAACCTCAGCTTGCTCACCAAATTAGAATATGCTCTGTTATTCTTTGTGCTAAGAGGAACTAGAACTAAACTACAGGCGTTAGACCCAAAATCTGAAGATAAGTGTGTCACTGCTTCAAAGAGGAGGATTGTTTTACTTTTAGGGATAATTGTCTGCTGTTCAAACACATCTATCATACTCATTTGTTTCCTTGAACACTGCAAGTACAAACTTCACAGAAATTAATTCTAATTTAGTCTGTGCATGCAAATTAATATGGCTCTCAAGCAACCCTGCCTGAACTTACACCAAGGGAAAACTTGGTGTGGAAAGTTGGCAAGTTATGGGATCAACAATAGTAATCTATTACTTTTATAAATTCTCAGATAGTTTAAAACATGTAACAGTACATTTTAAGTATCTTTCAGAGATACCACAATGATAAAAGAAGACCCCCAAATTTTAAGAGAGCCTAAAGCTCCAACAGTAAAAGCTTGTTTAAATCCACTTACTCCAACCTCCTGCTTGTTTGTCAACAGGCTAAAAACATTTCGAGATTTCTCTGTCTTCGATTTAATTCACCCACAAATGACCATCTCTTAGTTCATCTTTTAGCTTTCCCAGACCACACTCTATTCTCAGGATGCTAAATTCCCAGAGGACCCCACTCTCAGCAGTCCTATTCTCAGCACACATGCCTCCAATTAATAGCATTTATTAAGTATTTCCTATGTGTCTACTGTTTACATCCCCGTTAGCCCTTTCAATAGCCCCATCACTTCTTTTACTAACCACATTGGATACTTGAGGAAGCTAAAGCACAGACAGTTTACATAACTTACCTCAAGTTCTAATGCTTATGAGTGGTGAAACTTTAATTCCATTCCAGGCACTGGGATTCAGTTATTACACTATGCTGCCTCTAATTATTGATAGGAACTTCAGGCCACATAGTAGTACTATGAATCCTGCCCTTGCTAATACTCCACTCCTATCTTCTAGACTGTAATGAAAATTCTGGCTTTACTCATTCTGTGGAACAGACCTTACTGCTGCTACTCACATGAAGCACTTGGACTTTCTTTCCTAGCATGAAAGAATGTGAGCTTTAGACTTTTATCACCACCACGGGAGGACATGGGGCTAGGGCTCAAAACTGAATTTTGATGCATTTTTAAAGTCCTTTTTGCTGGCAAACTTGGTAATGACTTGGGATTGGCCATAAAGTACTATTCTGGAGATTCACTAGATCATTCAAGAGTTGATGTCACATAGAGTCCCAAGGCAGCACAAAACACAGATCTCAAGTTCACACACACACACACAAAAAGTCAAAATTGATCCCACTGTTAATTATGATGTTTTCCAACTCACATGCAAACGTAAAATCCCATTTCAAAAACTTTCAATATCATTAGAAAAACAAGTCACTGTGTATTCTCTAAAATTTATTTACAGTTAATAAGTTAAAAAGCAAAGTACAACCAGATTGTAAATCTTAATCATATGCACATCAAACTGTCCAAGGAAACAGTTCGGTTCCATTACAAACAATTGCCTTCTACTGCACTTAAGACATAACAGTCTATCAGAAAATATTTCAAAACACACCAATAAAGTATTATAATAAAGTAAATATTATGTATATACGTCCACTAAAACCCACCAATTTAAAGAGTGCTGTGGCAACCCTTAAAACAAAAAGTTTTCAGTTCAAAATTGCTGAGTTTTTTTTTGTATTCAAATATTTTTAATGTTTCTTTACTGAAGAGTTTTCAGAAAAATAGTACTATCATGTGCACGTAGCAAATCAATAAGTGTCAGCCACCAGCTTAGTTACACGTGTCCAACGGGGTACTCGAACTTCAACAAAATAAATACACACCACAACAGCAACACTTTGCACTATCAACAATGGAGCTTGCCCTCAACGATCATGATATTCCTGGTTTCTGGAAGGAAAAATAAGTTGCTGGTTGACAGGAAGGAGGATAAAAAATGACCTCAGGAATCCCCAAAGGTTAGCGGAGATGCCAGTCACCACATTTAGGCACTCAAAAGTTAAAAATGAAATAAAAGCTTAGCAAGGTGATCAACTTCCTCCTAGCTTCCCCCTCTACTTGCGCCGTATGAGATATAAGATAATCTTATAAGAGAATGAATAAAATCATGAGTTTTCTTTTAAAAAACTATATACAAGCTAAGCTACAGACTTAGAGGACAGGAAATGGATGCCTCACCATAAAGGCCACCTTGCCAAGTTCCCCTTCACATTCTGCCCAATGTACCCATAAAATACTTTCACTTTCCTGTTAATATACTAACCAACTATATTAGTTGTTTCTTCACGTTTTAGAAGCTGTAACATAGGCTTTGCTAAAGAACAGTTGGCAGAAATAAAGATTTTTTGACATCTTATTTCACAAACTAGAAATGGCATGATTTTTAAATAGACCAGATAAATAACATATTGAATTCAAGATGGGCAATCAGATCCAAACTGAAATCAGACAGCCCAGATAATCCAAAGAAGCATTTATGCTAGTTTCAAGTGCACTAAAGTAACAAGGCATGAGGAAAAAATGTTAAGAATCTCAGTTAAAATAAATGCATGGTGTCAATGGTTGTTTCAGTTTTGAGCTGAGCAGAGTTATCCTCCCAGCTAAGTCTAATTTCAAAATCCTCTGGGAAACTATCTAGATAAACTGTACGTTAAAATTACATTCTAATATGGCCACTGAATTTATTTTTTAATTATTATAAAACTATATACAATAGTGAGTGGTACCAATACATATTTTTTCCTCAGGGTCTAGTTAGCTAAAAAATTTTAACAATTTGGGGGTGGGAGGGGAAACCCTATGTATCTGAATACAACTGGCAATAAGCTAATAACCAAAAGAATATATATATAAGCTTCCTATCACACAAATAAAATTTAACACTCTCCACCAACTAAGTGATGATCCACTTTTATTTACTCATGTGACAGTGTTTGTAACAACGCGTTATTATTAAGTAGTGAATAAAAGAATATGAGGCATACTGGGAAACTGGCATCAAGTCGTAGATTATATATATATAATTTTCTTTTTTCGACAAATCAAGAACACTGAAATTAAAGTCACAAAACTCCTACTTACGGACTATTAAACTTGAAAAACTCAATCCAGAAAGCTATGCCATTTGAATTCTAAGAACACAAGAGTCAAAACTTCTCCTACGAAGCTGCCAAGCAGAGATAAACCTTAATATTGAGGATTTCATACGTCGAGCTCCAGCCAGTATGAATCGTTCCATAGCAGAATACTTAAATTTGTAAAACAGTGGACAAAATCACCACTTGACCCTTTAGATATTGCAGTAAAATCTGGCTGTGGCACCACCGGCTAAAAACCATTAAGTCTTGCTGCCACCAATGACCAAAGGCACTTGGATAATCAAGAATTCCACACCGGGCCGTATGATATAAATGCTATCATAAAAGTGTAAAAGAAGGGTCAGTACTCTGTGTGACTCGCCTGTTCGATTCCTGTGGTCGGTCTTCAGCTGTCAACAAAGACCGGTAACTGCAAACATAATTATGAATGGAATTCAGATAAAAAAGGAAACTCGTGGAGCAAAAAAGACAATTGTCATGATGTATATAAAAGTGATGGATATTAGTTTGGACATTTCTTGCTATCCAATAACAAAAAGTAAAGAAAGACCTATTTTGCCCAAAGTAACTTCAACCAGTTATTTGATACCAAGAAATGTCCCCACCCCCTCGAAATCACTAATAGTTCTGAGAATTCTAATGGGTATTCTGTTTATCATTTTAATCACAAGGTTTACACACATTTATTTCTCCTATGTGATTCCCAATTTAAAATAGGTTATCCTTGAACTATACATGGATTTGTGTTAGACCAGTACAAGGAGACCAAATCATTTCCAATAGGATTCCATCCATCTCTTTAACCAACACCAGTTCTTTATAACTCTTTTTTTCTTTATCACAAGCCATGTGGTTTCAATGCACTTTGATTTTTATTTAATTAAAAAGAATTTAACAACTTTTCCTAAACAGAACTTTATATGAGTTTCAACCATTTTCTTTAGGAGCTCAGCAAATATAAACATTAAATCTCAATATAAAATCTTTAGAAACACCTCAAAAATGTTTAAACAGTTGTAGTTTGCATCCCTTTGTTTGCAATCACTGAGCCCATGGAATTCACAGCATACAAATCCTTGCACTATTAACAGTCATAATCTTGAATCTCTTAGAAAAATATCCTTGGTCAAAGCTTTGGAATCCGGTTAAAATTAGGAAACGAGTGGGATTCAGAATACCCTGAGCACAAACGGGTGCAACAGCACAAAACAGATTCGATCTTTCGTCCAGAAAGAGGGGTGGCAGTCGAAAAGAAAAACGGGGGTAGGGGTAGAGGAGCGGGGTGAAAAGCAAGTCGATTCTGGCGTTATTACACAAGCACGAAACCAAATTCCTTTGGAAAAAATAACGACTTCTTCGGAGGACTTCCAGACCAGTGAGGTAGAGTCCAAAGGGAGAAAACGGATCTGCCCCTCCAGTCCTGGAGACGTCTCAGTCCGGGGTACGGAAGCAAAGGGCCCTCCCCCACGGGTCCGGCGGTCTCCTCCTCCGCAGCCCCGAGCCTGGAAGGGGCGGAGGGCGCACCTGCCCCGGAGTCCCAGACGGCGGCGCCGCCGCGAGCCCGGGGCGCGGGGCCGGGAACACCAGCCGGTGACTTCTTCGCCCGTAAAGTGCACGAGGGGACGGGGTCCAGGCCGGATCTGTAAACACTCGACTGACACTTGTCCATCCCTCCGGGCGGAAGCTCCGTCGCCGGCTGGGAGGGCGACGCGGGCCGCGTCTCACGCTCGGGGCACCGGGAAGCGGCGGAGCCTCACCACGGGTTCCAGGTTCACTCGCAGGACTTGGTGCGCCTTACGCCGCGCCGCCGCCAGGCTGCGCTCGCCCCACACGTCGTCGCCGACGCGGATGGTGGGGAAGGTGGTCAGCGTCGGGGTGGCCGCCCTCCAGATCTCCTCCAGGGTGCGGCCCCCGAAGCAGGGCCCGGGCGCCGCGGGCTTGGCGGGGTGGCTCTCCCCGGGGGCCGGCGGCGGCGGCGGCGGCGGCGCCGGGGGCTTCCTCCGGCGGGCGGCGGGCGCCCTGGCTCCGCGGCGCCTCCTCCTGGCCGCCGCGCTCGAGGTCGGCCTGCGCGTCGGGCCGCGGGCGGTAGGGCGTCCTGGGGGGTCGGGGACCAGGGCCCGGCAGGAAGAGTAGCCGTAGACGTCCTTGCTGCGCAGGATATGCGGGGAGAACTGGTGCTTGAGGCTGCAGAGGAAGCTCCAGAGCTCCGCATCCGAGCTCATGAACTCCGTGCTGCGTGGCATGAACAGCTTGAAGGCGTCGCCCAGCGCCTTGGTGCTGTCGGCCAGCGAGAGTTGCGACCGCGAGTACACCACCTTCTCCTCCCGCGCCTCCAGCGCGGCCCCTCCTCCGGCCCTAAAGCCGACGCCCCGGGCGGCCGCGGCCGGGACGGCCAGGGGCCGGCGCCGCCGCCTCTTCACGCTGCGCCGCATCGGAGGCCGCTCGGGGCCGCCCGCGCTCGCCGGGTCCCGCCGCCGCCGTCCCCGCCCGCCTTCGGCTCCGCGGCAGCAGCAGCTGCTGGCGCCTCCCGCCCCGCGCGTCTCTAGCTACTTTTCTCGCCTCCGCCGCCGCCGCCCCTCCCCCTCCGAGGGCGGAGGACGCGGGTGAAGATCCTGCCGACCGGTACAAGATGGCGGCCGGCGCCCACCCCTGGGCTTTGTCATTGGACGGCGCCTCGCCCCCCCTGGTTTCTCTTTCTTCTCCTCTCTTGCCTCTTTTCGCCCTCTGCCTTTCTTTAAATGTGCCCGCCTCAGGCCCCTCCCACCGCAGCCCCGACTCCACCCATTGGGTGCTCTCAGAAGAGGGGCGGGGACTAATGGGGGAGAGGCCAATTCCTGGTAGATGGTGCTGGGGTGGGTGATGGTGGTGGCCCTTGAACGCGAGTCAACAGTTAGGTGGGTATATGGGGAGGGTGCCTTGTCTAGAGTAAGGGGTGGACATCAGCTCCACCTTGGAGAGAGTCACTCTCAGAGTGAGTCGGTGTGCATTTGAAGACTGAGCTTGGAGGTCTACCAGTCTGAATAACAAAGAGAGACGTGCCCAAAGGCTGTGGTTTGTATCACAGAAAGGGAATTTGGGTCTAAGTCCAGGGGGAATGGGCCTTTCACCATTCCCTTCTAAACCTTCAGAGGCCTCTTTTGCATCTTCATCCAACTCTTCCCGCTTTTGAGCCCAATCCATGTCAAACAACACTAGTAATCCAGAAACATTCAGGTAATATGGAGGCATCAGTGGCATTGTCTCCTTCTAGACAATGGAACCATCTTGACCTTTAAGAGATACTCTGCTTATCGGGAAAGCAAAGCATTTTATACCCATAGAACTAAATACTCTGCTCAAGTTGATCGAAGATCAATTACAACAAAGCCATTCTCCTTACGGAAAATAGCATTTTTGAATATATAATTGTTTTTTTAATGAGTGCACTTCACTTTTCGTTTAGTTTTAATGTGTCCCTTTGCAGCACCATCTCTATCTTGAGAAAGGATGCAGCTTCACAATCAAAAAGGTTCTGCTGAAGAGAACACATTGTTAAGAACCCATCACCTTTTGTATTTGAGAGGAGGAGATTATGAAGGTTTATAGAGTAATGGACAGTCTTCAGTCATCTTTTCTACCCTCAGTACTTAGTTCAGTGCCTGTCAGATAGTGGGCACGCTATGTTTGTTGAGTGAATCGATGAAATAGCACTGATAATTTAAAATGATGTGAGAAAGAAAGATACATTGAAATCGCTAAGAACAGGACAATTTTATATTTTACATTGCAGTTTTCTCTTAACTCCATTAAAGTTTTAAGGTTAAAAAAATCTCCTAATACTTAGAACTTTGAGGTAGGCATGCAAATTTTACCCTTCAGTGAGCACCTTATTTGCAGCAGAGAACTAATAAAGCAGAGTTTTGTGATTTGCACATAGCTGCTAATGGTTCCCTCGAATATTTGAGCTGAAAGATACCTAGTTCAATCTCCTTATTTCACAGATGAGGAAATTTGGACCCACAGAGGTTCAGTAATACAGCTTCTTGATAGCAGGACTAGGACTATAGTTTAGGTCTTTGGATTTCTAATCCAGTGATCTTTATATTTCACTGGAGGTTTTTCAAATTATACTGCTCAGACTCAAAGAGGTTAAATAGAAAATGCTTTATGCAAGAGTGGAGTGACTAAGGGACAGAGTATTTCCACTTCCACTCCTCCCAGAATTGAGCAGTTTTTATCTGCCCTATATTGGACTTACAGATATTTTCTTAGAACCAGATTTTGTTCATTTAGTTTCAAAACAAAGGAATAAAGTAAATAAAATGAACAATAAATAAAATTAAAATATTTTGAAAGTTGCTTCTCTACACCAGGGCAACCTCTCCACACACTGGGTTTATAGTAAAAACCAAACATCCTACCAGGAGACCAGTTCTCAACCTACCAAAATCATGGTAACTTTCTGAAGAGAAAATCATTTTCCTGGAAAACACACCCTGATCTCAGGACAAGATTATGGAGCCAGTTACCAGCTTCCTAAGTCCTTATAAAGAAATGTCATTACAACTCTATACCACAATTAGTTCTCTGGGTAATTCTGGGAACACACACGAATGTGAAATTTGTATAACTTCCATTGGAATGCCCCTGCAAGATAGACATAGAAAATCTCACAGAGTAAGCCAGCAGAGTAGTAAGGGGACTTCATAGTGAAAGAAAAGGGTAAAATAAGGATTTATGTACTCCTGGCTTCTCATATCGTTATTTCCTCCCTTCCATGTTAATCATATGATAAGTACTTAGGGTTCTTAACTATGGAAATGTTTAGGGTCTTTTGCCACATAAATACATACCAGGCATCTACACAAACTTAGAGAATTGATTTCAGTTAAAAGGATAAATCTTTTCATAAGACCATTCTTATTCAAAGAAAATATAAGGTCTCAACAAACTGCAGAGCGTTCAA
This sequence comes from Platanista minor, assembly GCA_004363435.1. NCBI lineage: Eukaryota > Metazoa > Chordata > Mammalia > Artiodactyla > Platanistidae > Platanista > Platanista minor. The sequence continues at coordinate 5,739 of RJWK010016002.1, read as the reverse complement.
AAGTTCATTTTATAATACATACTCATTTAATTTACTTAAAACCAAACAATATCTTTATGAAATATTTTTAGGAATTAATATCATGTCAAACTACTTAAATTATTGTATAATTTTAAATTTGGCATTGTTTGATTTCTCTATTCTTCCGTTTTCACTGTTTCTTATTTTTACATTTCTTCTTGATCTCTACCTTTTGATTAGCTTAAATAGTCCTACAAATGTTTCTTATCCATTCTCCATAAGTGAGTAAAATTTACACATAAAGATAATATATTTCTTCTAGTTCCTGGGACACTCCTAAGACACTATAAGGTTTATGGAAAGTTGGCAAATTAAAATTTTGTTCTTGAGGAAACATTGTTTAAAATGCTGAGTTTATTCCTTTACCTCTCAAGGAGAACGATGCTTCCTATGTATCTGATAAGTAGTGGATAATAAGAATAAACAGAACAAAAAACTACCTCTGTGTGTAGATTTTCTGAATTTATAATTTCTGTAGTTTAAGAATGAAACCAAGCAGTGATTGGAGAAACTTAAAATAACATATATCTCTTAGCTATCCAGAATTTGTGCTTTAAGATTCCACTTCTAAGAAATAATTTGCTTCTTGCAAAGTGGCCAAAAAGTAAAAAAGTATCTATAAGTGGCTGGGAGCATCCACTCTGGAATCAAACAGATCTTTATAACAAAATATCCTTAGATACATTTTTTATATTTCTGAGCCTATCTCCTCAGCTATAAAATGGGCATAATCTCTACTACAATGGATTGTTTTGAGGATTGGATGAGTGAACATTAGTAAAACTTTTACTAGAGTGCCCAGATCACAGCAGGCATCCAGTAAATAATGGTTATCTTTATTTGTCTTATCTAATTGAGGATTTTACTTGGTTCAACCTATGTATTTCAAATCCTATATTACAGTGGGAGTGTATAGTTTTTTTTTTAAGTAATAGATTGATGAGGGGAAAATCAAAATGTTAGAGTGAGAAGGAAATTTAGAGATCATGTAATGAGTCCAACATTCTTAATTCAGATGAGAGTATTGAGATGCCAAGAGATATGCCCAAATTCACACAGCTGAATGGTAGAATACTCTGAACCAGAACCTAGGTCTCCAACTGTTAATCCAGAGTTGTTTCTAACTTTCTTGTATCTAATCCAAGGAAACAGCATTAACTTTTAGTTCAAGTGAAATTACATAGGACATTCATCAATTTCAGCCTTTTCATTAGAATCATTATAAAGTAATTTAGATCTTTCTATAAAAGTTATCTCGAAGCTCTGATATGCTCTAAAACTGCTTAATGTAAAATACACAAAATACCCACTTAAACTTAGAGGCCAGATGTAAAATACACAAAATACACACTTAAACTTAGAGGCCAGAGCTTGCACTTCCAGGAAGACTAAATACTTGTACCTTTCCTATTCATCTTGCTACTTTCAATTTAAAACCCTGGACATTATATATAAAATAAACATAAGAAGACTGAGGAAGGGAGAAGAGAAAGCAGACAGGCTAAGGATCTCAGAACCCAAAGAACAACACAGCAGTGAGTTCCCTGCGTTCTCTTTTTTTCACTTTTCTGCACACATCTCAGACTGAGTGCTGGAGAAGCCAGCAACCAAGAAATGCCAACAGACATAAAAGCACCAACAAAACCTTGTTCTCTCTAGCTTTAGGACCAAGAAAGGAGTAGCCTAGCAAGACAGAAACTTTTAGAAAATTATCGATCTACTGCAGCAAAACACCCCCCCCCCAAAAAAAAACACACTATGGCTTTTACCCTCACCAGGCTACAACTAGGCACCCCACCACTCCTTTTGGGGTGACGTCACAGAAGGACAAATAGGGAACCACAAATCTCATCCCTGCTGGGCAGTGAAGAAGCAGTTCTCTCGGCAAAATCCCACGGATGAAATTCAAGCTGAGGATGGGGTGGTGGAGACGAGAATAAAGGAGTCTAGATCTTCAACGACATTGTTGAACCATCAAACCAACCCTGAGACTGCCCACCTCTGGGTATCTAGTTAAGGAATCAGTAAATGTCACCATGACTTAAACTACTATTACTTGAAGCCAAATACACCGTAACTGATACAGACCCCAGGTGACTGTGACATGCACTGCACACCGCCCCCAATAGATACCCCCTTATGCATCTGCCCCCATTGACTACCAGTGTTAGAGATTTTGCCAAAACTATTTTAGATTTCAAAATATTTCCTGAGAAATTCCCCCACATTCAAGCAGAAGGTCATAATAAATAATCACTGTCTCAAGCAAAACACGATCAATTTACAAAAATATGTTGGACAAGAAAAGACCAAAAGACCACAGGGTTATGTCATTTGTAAAATATTTCCATTTAAGTTACTTAACTCTTAGTTTGGAAGATGTGTAGCTAGATTTACTGGAACTGTTTTCCCCAAATTGTGGCCAGGAAGAAATTTCCACTATCTCATCAACCTGCTCCCACTCTCTGTTTAGTACCTAGACTGTAGCTCAGTGACTCTCCCCTTCTATACAGATAAAGAGAATTAAGGATCCTCTAACAAACGGGTTTTCCAGCTTTTATTGCATTGTCCCCATCAATGATTTTTCAAGCTAATCAGACAGTAGGATATATTTTATATGGTAGTAAACTTTAACATAAAATATGTTTATTGTGAAAACGATATTACATTAACATTGATTTTTAAATGTAAATAAAAAACCCACTCCATAATATCCATATTCAAATATCTATTTTCATGTTTCATTAGTTCTAATTTTATATGTCATAGTTTTCTTCACTTAACATATAAATATTTCTTTGTATTTTTACACAATCTTAATACACCATACCTCTACTTTCATCATAATATAATATTTCTTCTACCAAGATGTTCAAATGTAATATTTGTGGAATATTTAGGCCATAAGGACACTGTTTTCAGTTTTTCAGGATTATAAACCATGTTCAAATGCACCCCTTCAGCATTTTTTTCTTCTTTTCATTACTTCTGTAGGATAAATTTCCTTGGTCAAGAAGTAAGAAAATATTTGAGACTTCTTAATACATGTTGTTAAACTGATTTCTAAGAAGATCACAACCAAGTTACAATACTTCCAGCCATATGAGTATGTGTTTCACCCCAACCTTTCCAAAATTGTTTTATACATTTTAAGCATTTTGTCTGCCTTTAGTTATTAATTATTCTTCAACTTGCATTTCTTCTATTACTAGTGAGAGTGAACATTTTCTCTTACACTTCTTAACTTATATTTACTGTTATTTGAATTATCCCTTCATGGTCTCTCACAATTATTTATTGTGGTCTCTTGGTGGTAAACAGTTCAAAGAAAATATATTGGTCTAGTGTGCTATTAAAATAATTCTTTTATGACATATCTTGTATATATTCGTTGAAATCTGGAATTAAGATCTACAGCGGCGGTATTTTCTTTAAAGGGTAGCTTTTTATAATTGCACTTATGTAAGCATATACCTTGCTTTAAATTACAAGTTTCTGTTTAGGATGCGAACCAGCAATTTCCTATGCTCTGTCTTTTACCATTTTCAACATTTTGATCTGTTGATGAGTGGTAAGTGGGCTTATCAAACTTAGAGATTCCATGGAGAGATAGGAGAGAGCTGAGACCTCCTTCTAAACCATCTAAAACAGTGAACCAAATCTTTAAAAATGTAATTTCAGAGAAGCAAGTGTAAAGTCTAAACCAGGAGTCTGTCAACTCAACCGTAGAAGTATAACGTAAAAGAACTATACTTAATAGCAACACATGTTTAAAAGACCAAGAGGGTTGAGTTGGTAGCAAGCTTAATACAAGTCCATGGGAGATATTTTGCCCAACACCTTATGTGATCCTACAACTATCAGTCATAATCACTATTGCTCGGCACTCTTCAGACCATTCTTGGAGTATTATGCATAGTCCTGGGACATTGGCACATGGGAGCCTATTCCCCAGAAGAACGATGTGGAAGAGAAAGTGACTCAACACTGGGTCATGGGAAGAATGGACAGATGACTTGGATTATTTTCCTTGGAGAATAGAAGTCTCATGTAGGATATTATTAAGGATTTGCAAACATTTTAATATTTACATGTTCTCTAAGATTCTAAACAGGGAACCAACTAGCCATGGAGCGCTATTGTATGATTAGTAAAAAGCTTTCCCACTGGGCAAATGAATTAGAAAAAAGTGTTCCTGTCTCTGGGCAAATAGATTGTCACACTTTGGTACAGAATATGGCAAAGGGAGTACAGCTGCATTTCAGACCCCGCTTATCCCCTCGGTCACTTATTTTTGTGCACAGATTGTTCCACTTTATGCAGTGGCCCTAGCTCCATGGTAGAGTCAGTAAACTATGATCATGGATTGAATCCATCCTATGGCCTGTTTTTATAAATAAAATATTGTTGAAGACAGCTACACTCGTCTGTATTGTCTATGTCTGCTTTCCCACTATAATGACAGAGCTGAGCAGTTCCAACGGGGCTGTATGGCCTGCAAAGCATCAAATATTTACTGTTTGGCCCTTTACAGAAAAAGTTTACTAACTCCTGACCTACAACACTTTTAAAAAAAAATTATTGTTATACTTGACATACAATATTATATTAGTTTCAGGTGTACAACTTAGTCATTCCATATTTTCATACATCATGAAATAATCATTAAAATAAGTCCAGTTACCTATATTTTCTTCTGCTCACAAATACCAGGATCTGGGGGGGCAATTAGGGATTTGAAGAGTGAGTGCTCATTTTTAAGAAGCAGATTTGGGGAAAAAAAATTCACTCTTTGATTTTCATTTCCCAGAAGCAACCATTTTCAACACTTCTGGCATTTCTCCTGTCCATGTTTCGAAATAACACGCTTATACTGCTATTTCTTGATTCTTCAGTTTTAAATATTATTCATGTATTTCTTACTATACCAGATGCGGATTCTCCTTTGCTCTACCTCATAACATATTTATATCACATATTTTTGCTAAATCTGTATCTGGCATTTACATTGCCATGACTATGTAAATAAAGCATACTTTCTAACCACTAAAGTCTTCCAAAAATAGAAAAACATCTTGTAAGGTTAGTGTGTTCCTGTAAATAACTTCCTGTAAATCCTGGAAGGCAGATATTTTCTTATTTATCTGTGTATCTCCAGTACCTTCTACAGTGCCAGTATATGTGAGGTAATCTTTAAATGGGAATGTTTATTGTGAAAGAGTCTGACACTTGCTATTTCCCAAGAAAGCATCAAAGTAGCCTCATGGGGAAAAAAAGAATCAGAGCTCTGTTAGGTTTCCTGACTCTTAGGTAGCAACTTAGTATTATTGTGATTTGAGATTATAGAGAGTGGTAGAAAAGAGGAAGAGCTGTACAAACTCTCCAGCGCCTCAGGCTTCCAAAGGGCATCCCAAGGTCCTGAATGTGTGGATGGATATAGCACCCATGTGTCACGGCGCACAGATATGGTGGCTTGGATGCAAGTGAAGAGAGGATGTCTAACTTAGATTCAGGACATTTTCACTTCTATCTGTTGGAATGCCATATAAATCTAACAGAATGCCTGGATTTCTACTAATGTTCAGACAGAACTTGGAGCAGAGCAGGAAATGGGAATCTGTGTAGAACCAGAGAAAATTTTATGTAACTAAGAGCTATAGCAGAATCAAGTCAGGGCCTTTATGTAACTTTCTTTTTTTTTTTTTTTTTTTTTTTTTT
>RJWK010016001.1:0-35799 GCA_004363435.1 Platanista minor | reverse complement strand
TTGGATTGGAAGAATCAATACTGTGAAAACGACTACACTACCCAAAGCAATCTACAGATCCAATGCAATCCCTATCAAATTGCCAATGGCATTTTTTACGGAACTAGAACAAATCACCTTAAAATTTGTATGGAGACACAAAAGACCCCGAATAGCCAAAGCAGTCTTGAGGGAAAAAAACGGAGCTGGAGGAATCAGACTCCCTGACTTCGGACTATGCTACAAAGCTACAGTAATCAAGACAGTATGGTACTGGCACAAAAACAGGAACATAGGTCAATGGAACAAGATAGAAAGCCCAGAGATAAACCCACACACCTATGGTCAACTAATCTATGGCAAAGGAGACAAAGATATACAATGGAGAACAGACAGTCTCTTCAGTAAGTGGTGCTGGGAAAACTGGAGCAGCTACATGTAAAAGAATGAAATTAGAACACTCCCTAACACCATAACACAAAAATAAACTGAAAATGGATTCGAGACCTAAATGTAAGACTGGACACTATAAAACTCTTAGAGGAAAACATAGGAAAACACTCTTTGACATAAGTCACAGCAAGATCTTTTTTGATCCGCCTCCTAGAGTAATGGAAATAAAAACAAAAATAAACAAATGGGACCTAATGAAACTTCAAAGCTTTTGCACAGCAAAGGAAACCATAAACAAGACGAAAAGACAACCCTCAGAATGGGAGAAAATATTTGCAAACGAATCAACCAACAAAGGATCAATCTCCAAAATATATAAGCAGCTCATGCAGCTCAATATGAAAGAAACGAACAACCCAATCCAGAAATGGGCAGAAGACCTAAATAGACATTTCTCAAAGAAGACATAAAGATGGCCAAGAAGCACATGCAAAGCTGCTCAACATCACTAATTATTAGAGAAATGCAAATCAACACTACAATGAGGTATCACCTCACCACATTTAGAATGGGCATCATCAGAAAATCTACAAACAACAAATGCTGGAGAGGGTGTGGAGAAAAGGGAACCCTCCTGTTGGTGGGAATGTAAACTGATACATCCACTATGCAGAACAGTATGGACCGGTACCTTAAAAAACTACAAATAGAATTACCATATGATCCAGCAATCCCACTACTAGGCATATACCCAGAGAAAACCATAGTTCAAAGAGACACATGCACCCCAATGTTCATTGCAGCACTATTTACAATAGCCAGGTCATGGAAGCAACCTAAATGCCCACTGACAGACGGAAGGATAAAGAAGTTGTGGTACATATATACAATGGAATATTACTCAGCCATAAAAAGGAACGAAACTGAGTCATTTGTTGAGACGTGGATGGATCTAGAGACTGTCATACAGAGTGAAGTAAGTCAGAGAGAGAAAAACAAATACCGTATATTAACACATGTATGTGGAACCTAGAAAAATGGTACAGATGAACCGGTTTGCAGGGCAGAAGTTGAGACACAGATGTAGAGAACAAACGTATGGACACCAAGGGGGGAACACCACGGTGGGGTGGGGATGGTGGTGTGCTGAATTGGCTAATTGGGAATGACATGGATACACTGATGTGTATGAAACTGATGACTAATAAGAACCTGCAGTATAAAAGAAACAAACAAATAAAATCAACTAATACTAAACTTTCTTTGGGTTATTTGTATGGAAATATGTTATAAAAAATGTTTCAGACATTACATGAAATTTCTAAAAATCTTATATGTTCTGGTATAATGTTATAAGTCATAATTCTAGTTATTACTTTAAAATGTATATCTCAGAAATAACTAAATTTCCTTGTCAATTGCATTATTACGAACTTTCATCAAATCTTTAACCGTGGTCATTTTTCAGTCTTTTGTCATCTACAGACAGTTCTGGGTGTACTCTGATGCTTTTGCAAATATGTTCCTATAAAAGGGTTTCATCTTCAAGGAATTCATGGAAAAGACTCTGACAAGTACAGGTTTCTGGTAACTGACTATATGCTGAATTGAATGAATAAGCATTTTCAGAACTCTAACGGAAAACTGATGAATTCATAAAAGTGCTAACAAAAGATCAAGATTAAAATAAAATTAATTACATGGGACTGAGTGAACTGATGAGGATGATTCTAATTTTTGTGACTTTCTGTTTGAATAAAAAAATAAAAATCCCACAAGGACTCAGAGGCAAAAAATATACAAATCAATTTTCACTGCAGAGTAAAGGAGCTGTTACAATGGAGGATTACTGGACTGAATGTCAATATTATGACATAGTATGAGTGTGCTTCCTGTTGGGTAATTGCAATCATTGTTGCTTTTGTTGTGGTCAACCATTTACAATGCTTGGTGTCAGTTTATTTATCTCTTGTAAAAATAAAATACAGTGTGTGTGTGTGAAAAAAAACAGATGTCATCTCAAATTACTGGATACAGGTTTACTTCTTACTAAATAGTGTTGGGGTAACTGCTAGACACTTGCAAAAAAAAAAAAAAAAAAAATCACAGCAGATAGGTACTTCACACCCAAGGGAAGAATAAACTCCAAATGAGAAAACTGCATGTTAAATACAAATACTAGTACTAAAAAATAGCTTGAGTGAATTCCTTTTCACAATTCTGACTCAAAGTCCAGATGCATTACACATATTTTTTAAAATGCTGACTACATTAAAAACATTTTTTTCAATGGCAAAAGAACAATTTAAGCCAAAGGCAATTGAGAAAAATAGAGAAAATATTTACAACACACATCATAGATTCAAGGCGAAATATGCCAATATTTAAAGATGTTTCTTTACATTGAGAAGAAAAAACTAAAAACCACCCAGCAAATCCAAATCAAGGGGCATTCTAAAAATAAATACAACTAGCAACACGAGGGACAAAACTCAGCAATCATGCCAGATCAAATGAGATAAAACACTCATGACAACTAAAAATGAAGTAGGACCCTGGATTGTAATCCTGCAGGAGAAAATATATGATCTTTTGTTTCTGTTCTTCCCAAAGGGGAACTATTAGTGGGGCAGTTGGCAAAAATTGCATAAGGTCTGTAGGTTACATAATAGTCTTGAAGCACTGTTAATGTCCTGATTTTGATCATTGTAGTGATGATATAAGAGAATGTCCATACTTTTTAAAATACATACAGAAGTATTTAGGAATAAATGAAGATTATGTTTGCAATTTACTGTCTGACACTTATAAGATAAAATTAGACTCACACATGCACTTATAGGAAAAGGTATAATATTAAGAAGAAATAACTCCCTCTCCTCTCCCCGTCCCCTCTCCTCAGAGAGAGAGAGAGAACTGTCCAGATAGAAAACAAGAAAATGTTCTTATAAACAGTAGGAGGGTGAGGTGTGTGTGTGTGTGTGTGTGTGTTTATAGCCTAGGACATATACAAAAAGTCTAATATATATTTATATAAACATATAAACATGTCTATAAAAGCATATTATGTACATATAGATAAAATAGTTTCCCCCAGAATTATAGAAATGTTTGAACTATAAAAATAAATGTTCCAAGAAATGTTGAGTCATATGAAAACAAAAGTCCCACCCCCTGGATTAAAAATTGTAAAAACTTCTAGAAAGAAAAGATCTAAGAATTTAGGAAAATCAATTTGACTTCATACTTCTCCTCAGCAACACTGGTACCTAGAAGACTAGCTAGAAGCTATGAAGCCATGAATCAAAGTCTTCAATCAGGTGGAGAGGGGAAAAAAATATTTTTAACCCAGAAATTTTGTAAGAAGCCAAACATTCAAGGATGAAAGCAAAATAAATAATTTTTTAAAAATATAAGAATCCAGAATTTTTACCTTACCTCCTCCCATACATGGTTTTTGAACTGTAAAAGTGATTATTCAGGAAAGCTTCCATTAGTATGAAAAGAAACAGAAGAAATACTAGGACAGGTCATCAAGAAATGGCACCAGGCAAACCCAAATAGATGCCTCAGAAGAAACCAACCCTGCCAACATCTTGATCTAGGACTTCTGGGTTGCAGAACTGTGTGAAATCTGGGTCTCAGTAGGAACATCCATGACCTGTCCCAGAAAAATCAGACAGTTAGAAGTTAGTGAAGCTCAAAACATTGGTTCAAGATGGCGGAGTAGAAGGAAGTGCGCTCACTCCCTCTTGCGAGAGCACCAGATTCACAGCTAACTGCTGAACAATCATCAACAGGAAGACAGTGAAACTCACCACAAAAAGATACCCCACATCCAAAGACAAAGGGGAAACTGCAGTGAGACAGTAGGAGGGGTGCAGTCACAATAAAATCAAATGCCATAACTGCTGGGTGAGTGACTCACAAACTGGAGAACATGTATACCACAGAAGTCCACCCACTAGAGTGAAGGTCCTGAGCCCAACGTCAGGCTTCCCAACCTGGGGGTCTGGCAATGGGAGGAGGAATTCCCAGAGAATCAGACTTTGAAGGCTAGTGGGATTTGACTGCAGGACTCTGACAGGACTGGGGGAAACAGAGACTCCACTCTTGGAGGGCACACACAAAGTAGTGTCTGCATCAGGACCCAGGGGAAGTAGCAGTGAACCCACAGGAGACTGAATCAGGCCTACCTGCTAGTGTCAGAGGGTCTCATGCAGAGGCGGGGGGTGGCTCACCATGAGGACAAGGACACTGGCATCAGAAGTTCTGGAAAGTACTCCTTGGCGTGAGCCCTCCCAGAGCCCACCATCAGCCCCACCAAAGAGCCGGTTAGGCTCCAGTGTTGGGTCACCTCAAGCCAAACAACCATCAGGGAGGGAATGCAGCCCCACCCATCAACAGTCAAGAGGATTAAAGTTTTACTGAGCTCTGCCCACCAGGGCAACAGCGAGCTCTACCCACCACCAGTCCCTCCCATCAGGAAACTTGCACAAGCCCCTTAGATACCCTCATCCACCAGAGGGCAGACAGCAGAAGCAAGAAGAACTACAATCCTGCAGCCTGTGGAACAAAAACCACGTTCACAGAAAGACAGACAAGATGAAAAGGCAGAGGGCTATGTACCAGATGAAGGAACAAGATAAAACCCCAGAAAATCAACTAAATGAAGTGGAGATAGGCAGCCTTCCAGAAAAAGAATTCAGAATAATGAGAGTGAAGATGATCCAGGACCTCGGAAAAAGAATGGAGGCAAAGATCGAGGAGATGCAAGAAATGTTTCACAAAGAACTAGAAGAATTAAAGAACAAATAGAGATGAACAACACAATAACTGAAATGAAAACTACACTAGAAGGAATCAATAGCAGAATAACTGAGGCAGAAGAACGGAGAAGTGACCTGGAAAACAGAATGGTGGGATTCACTGCTGCGGAACAGAATAAACAAAAAAGAATGAAAAGAAATGAAGACAGCCTAAGAGACCTCTGGGACAACACTGAACACATCAACATTCGCATTATAGGGGTCCCAGAAGGAGACGAGAGCGAGAAAGGACTCAAGAAAATATTTGAAGAGATTATAGTCAAAAACTTCCCTAACATGGAAAAGGAAATAGCCACCCAGGTCCAGGAAGTGCAGAGAGTCCCAGGCAGGATAAACCCAAGGAGAAACATGCCGAGACACACAGTAATCTAACTGACAAAAATTAAAGACAAAGAAAAATTATTAAAAGCCACAAGGGAAAAACGACAACATACAAGGGAACTCCCATAAGGTTAACAGCTGATTTCTCAGCAAAACTCTACAAGCTAGAAGGGAGTGGCATGACATATTTAAAGTGATGAAAGGGAAGAACCTACAACCAAGATTACTCTACCCGGCAAGGATCTCATTCAGATTCAACGGAGAAATCAGAAGCTTTACAGACAAGCAAAAGCTAAGAGAATTCAGCATCACCAAACCAGCTCTACAAGAAATGCTAAAGGAACTTCTCTAAGTGGGAAACACAAGAGAAGAAAAGGACCTACAAAAACACACCCGAAACAATTCAGAAAATGGTCACAGGAACATACATATAGATAATTACCTTAAATGTGAATGGATTAAATGCTCCAACTAAAAGACAAAGACTGGCTGAATGGATTAAAAAACAGGATCCGTATATATGCTGTCTACAAGAGACCCACTTCAGACCTAGGGACACATACAGACTGAAAGTGAGGGGATGGAAAAAGATATTCCACGCAAATGGAAATCAAAAGAAAGCTGGAGTAGCAATACTCATATCAGAGAAAATAGACTTTAAAATAAAGAATGTTTCAAGAGACAAGGAAGGACACTACATCATGATCAAGGGGTCAATCCAAGAAGAAGATATAACAATTGTAAATATTTATGTACCCAACATAGGAGCACCTCAATACATAAGGCAAATGCTAACAGCTATAAAAGAGAAAATTGACAGTAACACAATAAATAATAGTGGGGGACTTTAACACCTCACTTACACCAATGGACATATCATCCAGACAGAAAATTAATAAGGAAACAAAAACGTTAAATGACACAATAGAGCAGATAGATTTAATTGATATTTATAGGACATTCCATCCGAAAACAGCACTTTACACTTTCTTCTCAAGGGCACACGGAACATTCTCCAGGATAGATCACATCTTGGGTCACAAATCAAGCCTCAGTAAATTAAAGAAAATTGGAATCATATCAAGCATCTTTTCCAACCACAATACTATGAGATTAGAAAATAAATTATAGGGAAAAAAGCGTAAAAAACACAAACACATGGAGGCTAAACAATACGTTACTGCATAACCAAGAGATCACTGAAGAAATCTAAAAGGAAATCAAAAAATATCTACAGACAAATGACAACAAAAACACGATGATCCGAAACCTATGGGATGCAGCAAAAGCAGTTCTAAGAGGGAAGTTTATAGCTATACAAGCCTACCTCAAGAAACAAGAAAAATCTCAAATAAAGAATCTAACCTTACACCTAAAGGAACTAGAGAAAGAAAAACAACCAAAACCCAAAGTTAGTAGAAGGAAAGAAATCATAAAGATCAGAGCAGAAGTAAATGAAACAGAAACAAAGAAAACAATAGCAAAGATCAATAACACTAAAAGCTTGTTCTTTGAGAAGATAAACAAAACTGATAAACCTTTAGCCAGACTCATCAAGAAAAAGAGGGAGAGGACTCAAATCAATAAAATGAGAAATGAAAAAGGAGAAGGTACAACAGACACCGCAGAAATACAAACCATCATAAGAGACCACTACAAGCAACTCTATGCCAATAAAGTGGACAACCTGCAAGAAATGGACAAATGTTTAGAAAGTTATTTCCAAGACTGAACCGGGAAGAAACAGAAAATATGAACAGACCAATCACAAGTAATGAAATTGAAACTGTGATTAAAAATCTTCCAACAAACAAAAGCCCAGGACCAGACGGCTTCACAGGCGAATTCTATCAAGCATTCAGAGAAGAGCTAACACCCATCCTTCTCAAACTCTTCCAAAATATTGCGGAGGAAGGAACACTCCCAAACTCATTCTATGAGGCCACAATCACCCTGATACCAAAACGAGACAAAGATACTACAAGAAAAAGAAAATTACAGACCAATATCACTAATGAATATAGATGCAAAAACCCTCAACAAAATACTAGCAAACAGAATCCAACAACACATTAAAAGGATCATACACCATGATCAAGTGGGATTTATCCCAGGGATGCAAGGATTCGTCACTATATGCAAATCAATCAGTGTGATACACCATATTAACAAATTGAAGAATAAAACCCATATGATCACGTCAATAGATGCAGGAAAACCTTTGACAAAATTCAACACCCATTTATGATAAAAACTCTCCAGAAAGTGTGCATAGAGGGAACCTATGTCAACATAGTAAAGGCCATATATGACAAACCCACAGCAAACATCATTCTCAATGGTGAAAAACTGAAAGCATTTCCTCTAAAATCAGAAACAAGACCAAGATGTCCACTCTTGCCACTATTATTCAACATCGTTTTGGAAGTCCTAGCCACAGCAATCAGAGAAGGAAAAAGGAACAGAAATTAAAAAGAAGAAGTAAAACTGTCAGTGTTTGCAGATGACATGATACTATACATAGAGAATCCTAAAGATGCCACCAGAAAACTGCTAGAGTTAATCAATGAATTTGGTAAAGTTGTAGGATACAAAATTAATGCACAGAAATCTCTTGCATTCCTATACACTAACAACGAAAGATCAGAAGGAGAAATTAATGAGACAATCCCATTCCCCACTGCAACAAAAAGAATAAAATACCTAGGAATAAACCTACCTAGGGAGACAAAAGACCTGTATTCAGAAAACTGTAAGACACTGATGAAAGAAATTAAAGATGATACAAACAGATGGAGAGATATACCATGTTCTTGGATTGGAAGAATCAACATTGTGAAAATGACTCTACTACCCAATGCAATCTACAGATTCAGTGCAATCCCTATCAGATTACCAATGGCCTGTTTTACAGAACTAGAACAAAAAGTCTTAAAATTCGTATGGAGACATAAAAGACCCCGAACAGCCAAAGCAAACTTGAGGGAAAGAAACGGCTCCCAGACTTCAGACTACACTACAAAGCTACAGTAATGAAGACAGTATGGTTACTGGCACAAAAACAGAAATATAGATCAGTGGAACAGGATAGAAAGCCCAGAGATAAACCCATGCACATATGGTCACCTTATCTTTGATAAAGGAGGCAAGAACATACAATGGAGAAAAGACAGTCTCTTCAATAAGTGGTGCTGGGAAAACTGGCCAGCTACATGTAAAAGAATAAAATTAGAACACCCCAACACCACACACAAAAATAAACTCAAAATGGATTAAAGACCTAAACGTAAGGCCAGACACTATAAAACTCTTAAAGGAAAACACAGGCAGAACACTCTGACATAAATCACAGCAAGTTCTTTTTTGACCCACCTCCTAGAGTAATGGAAATAAAAACAAAAATAAACAAATGGGACCTAATGAAACTTAAAAGCTTTTGCACAGCAAAGGAAACTGTAAACAAGACAAAAAGACAACCCTCAGAATGGGAGAAAATATTTGTGAACAAGTCAAGGGAGAAAGGATTAATCTCCAAAGTATATAAACAGCTCATGCAGCTCAATATTAAAAAACAAACAACCCAATCAAAATATGGGCAGAAGACCTAAATAGACATTTCTCCAAAGAAGACATACAGATGGCACATGAAAAGCTGCTCAACATCACTAATTATTAGAGAAATGCAAATAAAAACTATAGTGAGGTATCACCTCACACCAGTCAGAATGGGCATCATCAGAAAATCTACAAACAACAAATGATGGAGAGGATGTGGAGAAAAGTGAACTCTCTTACACTGTTGGTGGGAATGTAAACTGATACAATCAGTATGGAGTTCAGTATGGAGATTCCTTAACAAACTACAAATAGAATTACCATATGATTCAGCAATCCCACTACTGGGCATATATACCCTGAGAAAACCATAATTCAAAAAGACACATGCACCCCTATGTTCATTGCAGCACTATTTACAATAGCCAGGTTATGGAAGCAACCTAAGTGTTCATCGACAGATGAATGGATAAAGAAGTTGTGGTACATATATACAATGGAATATTACTCAGCCATAAAAAGGGACGAAATGGGGTCATTTGTAGAGACGTGGATGGACCTAGAGACTGTCATACAGAGTGAAGTAAGTCAGAAAGAGAAAAACAAATATCTATATTAACGCATTTATGTGGAATCTAGAAAAATGGTACAGATGAACTGGTTTGCAGGGCAGAAGTAGAGAACAAATGGACACCAAAGGGGGAAAGCAGGGGTGGGGTGGTGGTAGTGTGATGAACTGGGAGATTGGGATTGACATATATACACTAATATGTATAAAATAGATAACTAATAAGGACTTGCCGTATTTTTAAAAAGTAAAATAAAATCCAAAAAAAGAAAAAAAAAGGCACCACATCAGAAGAGTTAAGACCTAAAAAAAAAATTTTACAGAGAATCCAACAGACTTTGACACTTGGCACTGTGTTTCTTTTTTTTTTTTTTTTTTTTTTTTTTTTTTTTTTTTTGCTGTATGCGGGCCTCTCACTGTTGTGGCCTCTCCCGTTGCAGAGCACAGGCTCCGGACGTGCAGGCTCAGCGGCCATGGCTCACGAGCCCAGCTGCTCCACGGCATGTGGGATCTTCCCGGACCGCGGCACGAACCCCGGTTGAGAGTCAGCAGGTGGACTCAACCACTGCGCCACCAGGGAAGCCCGCAACTGTGTTTCTTTAGCAACAAAATTTCAGTGAGGTAGAAATACATTTCCATCTCTATAAATCCAATTAAAATGTTTAAATGAATAATATTTACATACTCTTCAAATACATTTTTATTGATTTAGAACTTTTTTGGAATTCAACCAACCATGAAGCCCCAAAGACTTAATTACATTATGGAAACTTGAAAATGTAACAGGGTCCTTAGAAAAACAAAAATTGGAAGGAAGACGAAGAGGTGTACTAATTTCCTCACATCTTAGGGCAAAAAATCATCAGAATCAAGATTCTGATGCATCTACACTACTTAAGATTATTTGTGCAGGGTGAAATGTTAATTACTAAACAAAAATTCAAACTGTTTAATTAAGTTTGCCAGTGGAGAACGGGGTATTTTTTGATTTTTGTTTTTAATAAGAGAATTTTAATGAATTTCCATGGAAGCTGGAATATTATTCATATCCCGATTGGAAACAACATGGGGTATAAATGAAATATGCATTCACGTGGGTAATCCTCATGATCTAAAAACAACTGTAATTAATTGGAAAACAGAGTGTCTCCTGCTGGGAATGGATACTAGTACAGCATCTAAGAATGATGAGTGGAGTAGATAAATCTCTTCCTAGCTAAGTGGCAGTGGGCAGGTTACCTAAACTTGCTATTATATGACAGCAAATAATATAATGATGACTTAGTCGCTACATTTTTCCTTTCCTTTTTTTAATTATCGTGAGAACATTTAATATGAGATCTACCCTCTTAACAAATTTTTAAATGCATAAAATGTCACCTCATGCATGTTAGAGGATTTTATGCAAGAGAGGGAGGGAGGGGAGGAGGAAAAAAGAGAGTGGGGAGGAAGGGGGGAAAAGAAGGAAGGAAAAAAGGAAAGAGGGAAGGAAGGAAGGAAGGAAGGAAGGAAGGAAGGAAGGAAGGAAGGAAACTCGTTTGTGAGGATGTAGAGAAATTGGAACCTGTGTCCACTCTTAGTGGGAATGTAAAATGGTGCAGCCACTATGGAGAACAGGATGGATATTCCTCAAAAAATTAAAAGCAGAACTACCATGCAGTGCAGTGTCACTACCTTTCCCTCTGAGCCTTACTGAGGTATAACTGACAAATACAACTGTATATATTTAAAGTGTACAACATGATTTGATACATGTATACACTGTGCAGTGATCACCACCATCAAGTGAATCAACACATCCAACATCCATCACCTCCCATCCACTGACACCATCTTGATTTGCGCTAAGTCACTATCTTTTGCAGCATCTCTGTAAATGTCAACGCAGTGAAAAATAATAACAACTTCTGAAGAATGTTACGAAATAATTCTGACCTCGCATTCCCCCCAAATGGGTCTCAGTGACCCCCGGGGCTCTATATACAGATGACACTTTGAGGACCATTGTTCTGCAGGAAAACCTATTTAGGAACAAAACATGCCTTGAAATCCTACTGCAAAAATGAATATAGGAAACAGGGAACTTTGCTGATGATGGAATAGAAGAATTTTTTCGAGATAGGAAAAGTATATTTTATCTTCTGGATTTGTTGTCACACTGAGGAATGCATCTCTTTTTTCCAAAAAACATGTATTCACTGGTAAACATGGGCTGGAGACACATCTTCTGGTGTTACTCAGCAGAGAAACAAGATGCGTGAGGGAAACTGGGGGTTGCTGATAACAAGAAGGGGCTTCTTTCCTCAAAGGTGGCTCTAGTTTGTAGGAAAACCCCATGACATGTTTTTGCTGGACAGAAACAGGTTTGTGAATCAATATAAAGTGAGATACAATCTATGTTCTGACATGCAAGCAAAACTGTTTCTGCAGGTGAAGGCAGGATCACACATAATCCCCAAAGACATTTTCATGGATCATCTGGGAATTTCTAATCACAGCCCAGATTATGTTACCCAAATTCTCTTCCTTTTGGAAACATCCAAGAAATGTCATGTTTAAATGAGGGGAGTTACATGCATCATCTCTTTCTATTTACTCAAGAGACCCGCTGCCGGGATCGCTCACAGCCCAGTGGAGGTTATTATCAGCATAGTCGCCATTGCTTTTGTGTTATTTTCATTTGGGGCTGTCCTTAGCTCATGACTCGTATCTAAGCTGAATAATAATTAGACATCTTGGAGTTTAATTTCTACCACTCCCATTCAAGAAATGCTTCAAATTTGTTCAACATGGTTTCCAGAATCCATACTTTTTCTGTTTTCTCCCCCCCCTTATCTTTTCTCTTTGCTTTGACTTCCCCAATGTGAAGTATGTATTCCAATGGTGAGCTGACCTCCTGTTGCTCCTCCCAACACCCAGACATTTTTCCATTACTGCTCAAAGCCTAGAGTTTCTAAATCAGATCTTCCATGAAAAAAAAAAAAAAATGTCCCTGTGCTTGTGAGCCAGAGGCAAATCTGTGTGAATGTTCCCAGAAGTGATCCTAGGACACTGCAATTATCAGAAGACATGTGGGTTTGGGTGATGTGTCCAGAGAAGCAAGGAGAGAATTCCTTAAATATCCCACCTCTATTTCCAGTCAATTTAAACTGAATCGCAGAATTTGCAAAACAGAGTTTTAATGACCTTCCTTTACAGATGAAAATGTTTGACCTGCCTCCGGCTAAACTCAAAGTCACTGACTTAAGACACAGAAAGCGTCTATGGTCATTCAGCAGTTTTCTAGACAGGAAGATCCCCTGGGGATGGAACATCTTGTGCCAGGGCCCTCCACGAACCCCAGGGCTCAAATTCTCCCGAATACCAAGGGACATAGGGCCAGAGTCAGAAGCATGACAAAACCAACCTTCAGGTGTGAGATTTGTCCTGAAGTAATTATCAGTGAACAAAGGCAGAAAATACGAACTATGGAGACTTAGCAGTGAGCACATTTACATACAACATGTGCTACATGTTTTCTTAAAGGTGGAATTAATTGGTAGGCAGGCATAAACCCATCCGCATACTAATAACTGAAGTGACTCTGTTCCCTTTTCTTAACTAGGAATGAACTTTCTTTGCGTAACCAACATTATAGGTCCCTCATCCGCTCTTTGCCTCGGACTGAGGCAATCAGGACCCTCCATCTCGGGCATGGATTGCTTTCCCTGGATTCATGTGATCACAGTCACCCACCTCAGTCATCAGCTAGTTTCCCTAGCTTAAGGTGATCACTCCAGACCCCATCTCAGTCAATTGTTTTCCCCGTACTAAAGCAGTCATGGAAGGCAATCTCAGTCGTTGACTGGTTTCCCTGGACTGAGAAGATTCCGGCTCCCATCAGCTGCCTCAGTCATTACCTGAGATCACAGTCCCCCACTGGCCGTCACTGTCATTTGTCACTTGTTTCCCTGGACTGATGGGATCTCAACCCAACATCTCTGTGTCCCACTGCTTTTCCTGGGTGTAGAAGGCCATGGCTGCCCATCGGCCGGCTGGGTCATGGAGGACTCCCCTTGGACATGGAAGATCGTGGCCGTCCATTTTTTAACAAAAAAATGTGGTATATTCATGGAGCAACCGATGCACATGGCTAATAGGCTTCCATTTCATGGAAATAAGTGGGAATGGTGTCTGGATGACGTATATATGGTATCTACTCAGCAAGCCAGCTTAGTATATACCCAGTGATGTTTCAATATGGAGCTGGATTTATTTAAGGCTGGTAGCAGGGCATCATTATCAATGTCAGATCTTGAATTCTTCGATTGCGTGCTGCAGCTGTCTCCCAAAGAATTCTCCAGCTCATCTAACAAAGGGCATGGCAACATACGTTTAGCCTCATGCAAATGTCAACTTTAGAAACCCTTCCAAGTCACACAATTCTTTATTCCCCAATCAGTGAAGGAAGAATGAGAAATTAGGATTTCAGTAGCAGTTATACGAAGGTTGGATAAAATGGAAAAAATATCCGTCAGCAGCTACACAGGCCAATGAACAGAGTGTGAGTCCTGGACACACCCGTATTTATTTCTTTAATGCAAGAACTAGAAGATACACATAAAGTGAAAAGTTGGGTGCTGAAAATATTTCTTAGCCCAAATAAAGAATGTTTAGTCCAAGCTGCCTCAATTTCATGCTCCTTAAATGGCAGAGGAATGTAATCAAATGTTTGGAATTATGTGGAGACACCAATACCCCTTCTCATCTGAAAAGATGATTGCAAAGGAAGTTCCTACAACTATACCTACACTCAAAGTAATGCGGGACTTCCCTGGTGGCGCAGTGGTTTAAGATTCTGTGCTCCCAATGCAGGGGGCCCCAGGGTTCAAGCCCTGGCCAGGGAACTGGATCCCCATGCATGCTGCAACTAAGAGTTCGCATGCCACAACTAAGGAGCCCTCGAGCCGCAACTAAGGAGCCGACCTGCCATGACTAAGACCCAGCGCAACCAAATAAATAATAAATATTTTTACAAAAAGAAATCTATACAAAAAACCAAAAACAAAAGACAAAGTAATGTAAAACCAGAAATCTTTGGAGAGCAGAGGGGTTTATCTGTAATTAAAAGCATTTCATATTTTGATAAGGTTTTTATACTACCTTACACAATGAGGTAAAAATCCAGGCGTTAATTTTTGTTTCAAATTTTTGTTCCACCAACGATGTTGACCTATTATTCTATGCTTCAGTATGCAATCATCCCTTTCTCTTTTTTAAAAAAAAAATGCATGAATTAAAAGAATCTAGGCGGCGGTGGCCGGGGCTCCGCTGGGGCTCGGCTTGGGCTCTGCGGGCAGGTGGGTGGACAAGGCGGCCAGCAGGTAGCGGGTGGGAGATGACGTCTACTTTGAGAATTCCTCTAGCAATCCGTACCTCATCAGAAGGATAGAAGAATTCAACATGACTGCAACTGGCAACGTGGAAGCAAAAGTAGTGTGCTTTCATAGACGACGAGATATTTCCAACATGCTTATAATGCTTGCAGACAAGCAGGCTAAACAAATTGAGGAAGAATCTGAAACCACAAGTGAGGATGACTTGACCGATAAAAACAGAAACATCAGTTGAAACACGGGGAGCTCTTTTTGTCACGCCAACACCAACCTCTCTGCCTGCAACACATATCAAGTTAGGATTCCAGAATATGATCATCAGCATCACCATAATCACATTACTGCTCTGTAGAAGACGGGCTGCAGCTACAGTTTGTCGTGAACTTTTCTTGGTTTAAGTGATGCCATGTTGCTTCTACATTGTCTCCTGCCCTCCAAAATGAGGAGCTTTCTTAATTCAGTTGAAAAAGTATCTATAGCAGCTGTTAAAAATCTTGGGTTTGATGTATAATTTCACAGGTTCTTCATAAGTATAATTTTTAGGTTCGTCAAGTCTAGAAGCTCCTTACTACGTCCTTTTTTCCTTTTTCCTGCCTGCTGTGGAACACAGTACTCAATAGGCAGTTAGACTTTGAAGTTTGCATAGTTTCCATTTAGTTTTACTTTTGTTTGTTAAGGAGATAAAAGTGATCAATAGATAGCAGAATAATCTCCTCTCAATTACTGCTGACCTTAAATGAGGTTTTAGATTGTGTGCCTTTCTCTTTTCATGAAAATTAAAGATTGATATATGGAATCACAGGTTGCTTAGGACTCTGAGGGAGAGTGACTTACTCAGAGTCAACATCAAGCTTTTACATGGAGGGCTAAGCAGAGGACAGGAAATCTGTTTTGCATACATATTATTTGTCACCAAACAAAATGAATTTATAAGCCATGTACAGCAACCATGAGAAAGGGAGAAATGGAAAAGTTTCCAGCCACCAAGAGGTATTTGGGGGATGGAATACTGAAGTTCTTGTGTTAACACCCAGTGTTGATGAGGGTTGGGAAATAGATAATTTTTCTATATTCGAATGTTAATATAATCAGAGAAATCAAACTTTAATGTGTGAATATCCTTGGACCCAGCAATTCCACTTTTTTGATTTTATCTAACAGAGGTTCTCATGCAAGTGTGTAGAAATATATATACTGATATGTTTATTGCAGAATTGTTTTTATTTTTGTAAAGATTATTTTGCAAATAAATGAGGTCATTTTCATTCATAAGTATGAATCAGCATCACAAATATAAGTAGGAATTTGATATTTGATAGATTTCAGGATTGCTCTATCAGAAAATGCAAGCAACTTTCATATTTATGCTTTTCTATATTTCTACTTTGTCTGAAATGAAAACACATTAGATACATAATGGAAAAAGTATTATTTAAAAGTTTGTACATTTGGACATTAGAGAGGGAACATGCCATTTTGCGTCCATTTTAATCCCCTGCCTTGCCTGACAACCTGGCTGGTTTTGATAAAGACAGAATAGACGGGAATCTACTAAAAACTAAACTTTTATTCTCCCTTCCCCAGGAGTAGTAAAGTACAATAGAAACATTAGCTACTGTTACTATTTGATAGCAGAGCTGTTTGTAATTTACCTGTACATCTCCCAAATGTTTTTGTTGCAAAATGCTGTTCCCTTCAAGAATTATTCTGTCAGTTTATATCCCCACCACAGTATAGTATGAATATGCCCATTTTGCTGTTTCCTCAACATCACTGCATATTAAAATTTTTAAATAAAAAAAAAAAGAATCTAAAAAAGAGTGGATACATGTATAATACATAACTGAATCACTTTGCTGTACACCGGAAGCTAATACAACATTGTAACTCAACTACACACCAGTAAAAAATCGTTTTAAAAATACATGAATTACCAGGCATCATGCTAAATTTGGAGGCTATAAAATGAAGATGACACAGCTCCTGTATGATAAAGGTGATCCCAAATACTGAGGAGACACAGTCATTATTATTACTACTACTGTTATTATTTTCTTGGTTACCTGTTTCTGGTATTACTGCTTAGTATAGACAGGGAAGCCATATCAAAGTTTCTTTTGTCATGTCAAATGTATATTTAGTTCCAATATAGTTTTATAAGGCATCTCACAAAGGGAGCAGCTGCTTTCAAAAGTAGGACACAGTAATTCAATTCTGGGAACGTGGAGATCAAAACATCCACCTGCTTTCTCTGATCCTGGAGCCAGGGAGGCTTCCGTTTGATAACCCAAAAAGACAGTTGAGGCCCCCCTAGAAGCACGGAGCAGAGGTGCACCAACCCTTATTTTCAAAAGTGATGGATTACTGAAACAGTGTTTTAGATTTGGATATTCCAACTGTTTGAAATTTGAACATTGAAACTGAAATTTAAACATTTGAGAGTGATCTAACAGATGGACCTGCTAAGAAGGAACACTATTTTAAAACTCCTACTTGTGGAATTATTTTCCAGAAGCCAGCAACCCAAGAGGGTGGGTAAAGACTCTTTGCAGAATCTCTGGGCACAGACCTGAAATTGGATGGAGGGATCGTGTATCTCTGCACAGGGCACTGCACATAGTAGATGCTCAATGAATGACTCTTTCATATACAGAACACCCTAGACACTGGATGTCCTTGACTTTGAGCCCCATGCTCTTTACCATAATCAGTATAACTGTCACCAGTAATCTAGGGCTATTTTCATCCTTTCCACAGGGAAAGAATGCTCCTGAGTCTGAAATGTTTATACGCTGATTTTCAAAAATTAAGCCCCATGCTGTTGAAGATAAAGCAAAGGCACAGTGAACAATTAGTTATAATTTGCATTCTCTATGGGAATCCTCTCGTTCATCGATCTTGTCATTTTTAATTTATATATTACAGGGATAATGAGACCAAGTAAATTAAGAAGTGTGGAGAAGTGTGTAATTCCTAGTCTATATAAATAGACACAATGCATGGTTCAAAACTAGAAGAGAATGGATAATAAGCCATCAGATTGTATGAGTGGGGTCAGTGGTAAACCTGGTACTGAGCGGTAAAGACACTAAAGGTGTACAAACATAACCTCACGTAAAAAGCATCATCTCAAAATTCATACGTTTTAGAGACATCCCAGTCTGAAGTTTTAAAAAATATGTTAGCTGCTCTTGTAATTCTTTTGCTTCTCCAATCTGAATTTTTATCTTCCATTATTACCAGTGGGCTCCTATGAAGGCTTGATTAATATTGCCTGATCTGATGTATTTAATCTCATGTAAAAGGCAAATATGTAAATGGGATATAAAAAAATCATAAGGAGTTGACATTAAATAAACACACTTGAGAGGTGTGTGCTCGGGGCTTCCCTGGTGGCGCAGTGGTTGAGAGTCCGCCTGCCGATGCGGGGGACACGGGTTCGTGCCCCGGTCCGGGAAGATCCCACGTGCCTCGGAGCGGCTGGGCCCGTGAGCCGTGGCCGCCGAGCCTGCGCGTCCGGAGCCTGTGCTCCGCAACGGGAGAGGCCACAGCAGTGAGAGGCCCGCGTACCGCAAAAAAAAAAAAGAGTATAAAGATCCTACTTCTCACTGAATACATGTGTGTTCAACTCCCCAGCTGGTACATCACTTCAGTCTCCTTACATTCCCAGGCTAGCAGATTTTATTTACCAGCCTCCAGAAGTGAAAATCAGAATTCACTGGTTGAATCTGTCCTCCCTCTATCCCCAGGAAAGACACCTGACACCAAATCTCTCACCCTCAAGTCTTCAGGCTTCCTGGCTCTTTTCTAGGCCTATCAGAATTTAATTCTTCCTCTTCATTTGTTTAATTGAATAAATATAGTTTGTACCTTCTGTGATCTTCTAGAGATCCAGGGGTGCTATTCCTGAGTCTATTTAACTTATATGACAGGGTGTAAAAACACATGTTCCGCTTCATCTTACAAACCGAGGCGACACTGGGGATGGGATAATGCCTTACTAATTATTTTTTAAAGGCATAGCAGTAACACACATAGATGAAAACAAGAGCTTATTGGGTAAAGGGAGAATAACAAAGGATAATCAAAGGCAAGAGATAGCATGACCGACCGTAGTTTATCAGACATTCTACTAAGAAAAACCAAAAAACTACTTGTGTGAAAAAAGGTGCTTGGTGCACCCCAAAATATAAGCAAAGGATTTAAACTTGTAATAGTAATATAATGGATTCCCATCAGGAATTAAAGGCTAATCACTGAAACACACACACACACACACACATATATATATATATATACATACACACACATATATATATGTGCGTGTGTATATACATATATATGTTTATATATGTATATACACATATATGTTTATATATGTATATATACACATATGTGTGTAGGCACATATATACATGTATATACACCCATATTACACGTATATACACATTTTACATGTCTATATGTAAAAATATACATGTATATACACACATATTTTTTACATGAATGTGTGTGCCTATATATACACGCATAGGTGCATACATAAATTACATATACAGGTATCTAGTTACATACACACGATATTATATATATGTGAATATATATGTGTGTCTATAATCGACATATATCTAAACTCAGTAACTGTATCTATCTATCCATAGATGGATGATACGGAGGATGAGATATAGAAACAGATGCACATATAGATATTGATATACATATATAATTAATGATTAAATCTTGACGGAAAGTTATCAAAAATTCATCAAAGGCGGAACCAGGAGCCAAAGGGAATACAAATTTTTAAGGACCCATCGTTCTGAAAATGTCAATGGTTGCCCAACTTCCATGCATTTACAGAAATGAACATCTCATGGCATTTTCCACACCTGCGGCTCCTTGAAAATTCTTACACCTTTTACCCTCCCAAGTCCCTCCCTTGATAACATCTGGTGCTTCGATTTCTCTTCCCGAGAGCCTCGCTATGATTAAAGAGCTGACATCGCTTCAAAGGTGCCCCTGTACTCTGCAGGGTGCCATGGCAGTGGGTGTGATGACCCGAATGCAAGTGCAAAGAGATAATACATCGTAAGAACAGAGTGGGCGGTGCTTGGCGCTGATCCAGCGTCCACAGGGAACCAGCTGCTGACCCAGGGAAAAGAGACAGCATGTCAGGTAAAGTCACAGAAACAGCCCAGCTAATAAGCCAGCTCAGGGCAGTTCCGGGAAAGGTTCAGAAAGTTAATAGGGCTGCTGTGACGTGTCTTGTTATGTAACGTAAACCCTACCAGGGCTCTCTCGGAATACCTGCCAGATGGAGCTGGAGCTTTTACAGGGGCAAGGGTGAAACACCTTTACACATCAACAGAAAATCTCCGAAACAGGCATAAAGTGGGGCATTGAGAAAGCTCTGGGTTGTGGGAGGTGTGAAAATAGACAATTCAATTCTAGGCGGCCTTGGTGCCTGAGGAATGTCAGTTAGGGCGAACGCTCTGTCCTCATCGAGGGCCTTTCTGCAAGTAAGATTACTTTATTCATTTACACTCAATAGCATGGCAACACTTTTATATCAAGCCTCAAAATGATGGGGATGCAAAAATTCTACCTGAGTGCCCATACGATGATACTGATAACCAATGACATGTGCACCGTCATTAACCATCATCAAAGCACTTTCATATTTACATAATTTGATGTTGATATCCACGTTGACAGGTAGGGTAGTGGGGTGGATACCAATTCCATTTTAGAATCCGTGTTCAGATATTCAAGTTCCCAGGCAGCAACTAAGTGGTGTCTTCAGGACTAAAGCACAGATCACTTTTGTGGTTATAGAGCTAGGATTCACATTTCCAAGACAGAAATGGATGCAGAAAAAGTTTCAGTGGGGCTTCCCTGGTGGCGCAGTGGTTAAGAATCTGCCTGCTAATGCAGGGGACACGGGTTCGAGCCCTGGTCCGAGAAGATCCCATATGCCGTGGAGCAACTAAGCCCCGTGCGCCACAACTACTGAGCCTGCGCTCTAGAGCCCGCGAGCCACAACTACTGAGTCCGCGTGCCACACCTACTGAAGCCCGCGTGCCTAGAGCCCGCGCTCCGCAACAAGAGAAGCGACCGCAATGGGAAGCCCGCACACCGCAACGAAGAGTAGCCCCCGCTCGCCGTACCTAGAGAAAGTCTATACGCGGCAATGAAGACCCAACACAGCCAAAAATAAATAAATAAATAAATAAATGTATTAGAACAAAGGAAAGAAAAGCTTCAGTGTACCCCATCTTCGCTGGAGTTCAAAGAGTTGTGTCCTAAAGTCTTTCAGTGCTGAACTTAAAGCCACAAAGCTAGTTAAAGACACTGAGAAATAAAATTTATATTTTATGGCAAGACAAGAAAAATTTAAACATAAATTTTCTGTGCCCTTGGGCCTCCTCTCTCCCTGCACTGTGCATTGTGTGTCTGCATTAGGCAAGAACCAGACCTCCCCCATCAGCAGGAATATCTGCTCAGCCATAAAGAGCAACATTCTCCCAGCGTCCACAAGATGACTCCTAAAAAGATGACATTCCTTATTGATCTTGTGAGGGGCCACGATGACGCTTAGATCTGGATTGTGTAAACTGTCACTAACACGTCATTTGTGGTACCAGCCCTGTGCCTCAACAAACTTATATAACTGGGCCTTGACTTCTAATGGATGGAACAGTTCTCGGAGCTTTCTGAGATGCTCTTCCTGCGTTATCATCCTCAAATTTGGCTCGAACAAAATTTTCCACTTCTTCCTTAGATCAACAGATTAGTTTTTCACTAACGACACTAGGATTTTTAGGACAGCCCTTTGGTTATTTGGGAGAATCATGGAAGGATGGCAAAGATTTTGAAATGATATCTTGATCAAGTCACTCAATCGGAATTCAGCCCTTTACCTATTCCCCCTCTGCGCGAGATCCCCAAGGAAAGCAGTAACACCACATGATGACCTATGGAACAAAGTGAATCAAAGCGATTACTGAAATGGGGCGGGACCCTATGGTCCCTGCTCCCCATGTCCTCCCCCTGCCTTTTTTCTGTGGAAAAACTTTAGCCAAAGAATAAGTTTAATCAGAGAAGTGAGAAAACGCAGAAGCAGAGGAAAACAGTCCAACAAGAATAAATAATACCAGTTAGTCATTAAGCAAAGTCAAGGGCCTCTAGCTCCTCCTCAAGGGCTATAGATCATATTCTGAGCCACATCCTGTGAGCTGTCTTACAGATACTGAAACCACACCAGGTGGAAGACGTGAACTACATGACGACCAGACTGTAGCCACGACATAAGCTGCCACAATTCTGAGAAATGGCCTCCAGAAAATGCGAACAAACTGACCCTGGAACTGAAGACTAACTGTACTTAAAACGATCAAGATGATGTTGGTCACAGCTCGGTGCTTTGTGACCACCTAGAGGCGTGGGATAGGGAGGGTGGGAGGAAGGGAGACGCAAGAGGGAGGAGATATGGGGACACATGTATACGTATAGCTGATTCACTTTGTTATAAAGCAGAAACTAACACACCATTGTAAAGCAGTTATACTGCAATAAAGATGTTAAAAAAAAAAGATGATGCTGATCAGACCACCGCAGGACCAATTTCAAGATGACCGTCAGAGCTGACTGTGCTGTTTCTGCCTGGGGCCCCCTCCCTCTGTCTATAAAAGCTCTTTGCCCCCTGAGTTTCAGGGCGGGGGGAGTCAGCCCTTGGACAGGTGTCCACACCCTCCCAGGCCTGCCGGTTGCCGGCCTCTGAAATAAAGCAAACTTTCCTTTCCACCAACCTTGCCTCTTTATTTGCTTTTGAGGGGTGAGCAGCCAGACCCCACTTTCAGAAACCTTATCACCTGCGGGTTTGATTCCAGTCCTAACAAAGACGAGACCCACCACGTGGGAGACTTCATTTTTCAATGCCAGACAGATTGAACGAATGGCAACCCGCAACAAGCCAAGAGCCTGCTCCTTTGGTGTCACTGCTCAAAAAAACCACAAAACCTACGTTTAGCTCTCACTACTTTTTTTGCGTAAAGGAATGTCCAACACCACCAGTGATAACAGACTCAAGGAACCCAGTACTGACCTGGACACACCGATGCCTTTTGAACCTCACACAATGGGGCCCCCGCATGCCCAGAAATCCATTCAACCTTTGTTGGGTTGGAGAAGACGAAAAAACTTTGAACACACTTGAACACACACCAAGGACCCACGTAACAGGTCCTTTCTGTGCAGAGATGCAAACAGAGGCACAAAAAGACCCGGGTCAATTGTCACCACATCTGAAAAGGGATGTTCTTGACCAGCTGATGTAAAATATAGCCTAGGTGGCATACAAATTCAGGTCACCAGGGAGTATCCCGAAGCGGGTTAACCCATCTTTTTCGGCTGTTTCTACTTCTCAGTATTAGTTTCCCTTGGCTCTTACGGGTTTACACTGGGATGAACCTTTTTCCTGAACGCACCTGCATATGAATTCTCACTTCTCACTGAAACCTAAAGGGTTGGCTGCTACAAAACTACAACACACATTGTGCCTATAGAGAGGAGATGCATACCGAAAATATACATCTTAGATGTCCACTTCTGGTTTTGGATGTATTACTCCCATGACAATACCAAGAAAAACCCAGAATAAGGGGAGGTTCCACAGATTTATGGGGCTATGGAAGGGAAATGGACATGATGATGTTTTTAATAAATGCTGTACAGAGGGAGAAGTCCTTCATAGCTGAGGAGTGACTTGCAAGAGCTTGCAGGAAAAAGAGAAAAAAAAGGAACACAGAATTCTATATGCAGTGAATATAGTCATTCAAACATGAAGTTGATATTTTCTGAGTAGCTAAAGCTTAGAGACTCTCACTGTGACTTGAGGGACATTGGTCTCTGATCTGGAAATTACTGAATGATTAGTTGCTGCAGTTTTGGTCAGACTGAACGCATGACTCTGAGAAGGAATTAAGAATTATCCCAATTAATAAAAAGCATCCTCCACATGTGCTAGTGCCTGGTTATTGCCTCCTATAATCGAAGTTTAAAACAAGGTAACTCAGCCATGTTTGAGTGGCAACATTGTGCTTTACTTCATAGGGAAGTTCCAAAAAGAAATGATGGATTTGCTGTTGGAAAAGGTGAACTCCCTGTGTTAACACAAACTTTCAATCCTAAATTCGGTAGCCCTGTCAACATGTATCATTTTGCACAAAAATAAAGGAAGGAAATGCAAATTTCAGGCTGTGTATTTTTTAAATAACGTCTTTGTGTGTATTTTATAAACACCATCAAGTTATTAATGTTTCTTGCATTTTATGTATATAACATTTTACACACATAATGTACTTCATAGATGCTGCTGCCGTTATTTATGTTTCTAGCATGATGTGCATCTCTCAAAATATCTAATGTGTTCTAACCTTGCACACAATGAGACACGGCACACAATGCTGCCTGTTTCTATTACTGTTCAGGGGTTTTAATACGTGTGTGGTTTCTGGGAGTCGAGTGTCTTTTTTAGGTATATCTGACAGAAGAGCTAATTTGGAGCTGGTACCTGGTGTTCCATGACACTGCATTTTATAAGGGAATATTACACATGGGAGTTAGCTACCACATTTTCTGCTATAGGTGTTACACTCACCAACCAGTTTTCCCGGTGAAGCTAAATACAGTGGCAAGGACAGTCAAGGTCAAGTGGAATAAGTTGGCCCAAGCCACATCCCCTCATTCTCATAATGCATTTCATACTGTACAACTGCTATTTCTCTTCCCAGATCTCAGTTCAAAGAGGACAAATGATGATTTGTTCAGGGGGAGGGTGAAATGGATACACACTTCTATTTACATATCTAAATCCAGTTGATATTTTTCAAAATAAGGATGGAAAAAGAAATTTCTATTTCTCTTGGTCCAGGTGATTTTTTTCATTTTTTTTTAATTGAAGCAGTGTTGATTTATAATATTGTATTAGTTTCAAGTGTACAGCAAAGTGACTCAGTTACATATATATTACTTTCTTCAGATTCTTTTCCCTTACAGGTTATTACAAGATACTGAATATAGTTCCCTGTGCTACACAGTAGGTCCTTGGTGATGCTCTGTTTTACGTATAGTAGTGTGTATATGTTAATCCCATACTCCTAATTTGTCCCTCCCCTCTCTTTCCCCTTTGGTAACCATAAGTTGGTTTTCTACGTCTGTGAGTCTGTTTCTGTTTTGTATACACATCCATTTGTATTATTTTTCAGATTACACAATTAAGTGACATCATATAATGTTTGTGTTTCTCTGACTTAATTCACTCAGTATGGTCATCTCTAGGTCTATCCATGTTGCTGCAGATGGCATTATGTCATTCTTTTTCATGGCTGAGTAATATTCCACTGTATATATGTACCCCATCTTCTTTATCCATTCATCTGTCGATGGACATTTAGGTTGCTTCCATGTCTTGGCTATTGTAAATAGTGCTACTATGAACATAGGGGTGTGTGTATCTTTTTGAATTCGAGTTTGCATTTTTTATACCCAGGAGTGGGACTGCTAGATTGTATGGTACTTCTGTTTTTAGTTTTCTGATAAACCTCCATGCTGTTTTCTGTAGTGGCTGTACCAGTTTATATTCCCCCAGGTGATATTTTAAAAATAAGAATGTAAAAAGCAATCTCTGTTTCTCTTGGATTTCCAGGAACATGTTTCTATTCAATCTTCAGTTTTCTAGAGTAAAACGTGGAAACAGTCCTTCACTCACATGTGCAGTAATAAAAGCCGAAATCCTGTGGCCACATCCCTTTCCTTTTTCTTAGAAAAAGTGCCTGTGATTTGCATGGGAACACCTTATTCCACAAGTCACACTGTATTTAGTTTCTTAGGTCTCCAAATATTTAAACAGCAAACCCTCCCTGTTCATTAGGAGATGAGAACATAAGACACTTGTTACTTATCTAAAAGCTGGACCGGGACTTCCCTGGTGGTGCAGTGGTTAAGAATCCGCCTGGCAATGCAGGGGACACGGGTTTGAGCCCTGGTCCGGGAAGATCCCACATGCCGCGGAGCAATTAAACCCATGTGCCGCAACTGCTGAGCCTGCGCTCTAGAGCCCGCGAGCCACAACTACCGAGCCCGAGAGCCACAACTACTGAAGCCCGCGTGCCTAGAGCCCGTGCTCCGCAACAAGAGAAGCCACCATGATGAGAAGCCCGTGCACCACAATGAAGAGCAGCCCCCGCTCGCCACAACTAGAGAAAGTCCACGCACACCAACGAAGACCCAACGCAGCCAAAAATAAACAAATAAAATACATTTTTTAAAAAATTAAAAAAGCTGGACCTTGTGTGTAGACAGATTGCATCCAAATATTAACTGCAGCATTAAGGGTCACATGACTGTTCCTGGCATCTCTTTGTGCATCATTTGGAATGTGGAGACTAACATCCAGGTATTCTCTGTGCTCTCTTTCCTTTTCTGGCCAGTAAAACAAAATCAGACTTACACTGGAAATCTTTCCCCAGATATTTTTGGAAATAAAACTGGATAGTGGAGGACGCATAAAATATGGCTCAATGACCTAAGTACAATCCTGTCTTTTTTGGGTTTTTTTTCTTTTCAGAGCTGAGAATCAAGTTAATTGGTTTGTAGAGGGCAGGTTGGGGTCACTGCTTCAGGGAAATGGATTTTTAGTTCCCAGAGGCTCTTTAAACAACTTCATTTGATTTTATGATTTCCTTCCAACCACATTTGCTGACTCTTTTTTTTTTTTATCAGGCACGAGTCCATAACGCAGAGACAGTGTTATAGAGAGAAATGGAGTTCTCCATGCATAACCTCCATGTGGGCTGCAGTGGCCCATACTATGAGGGGCAGATCCCAGGCATATATGAAGGCATCGCAAGGATTGTGGCATTCCTAGAGATGTTTTGTTTAATGTGATTCCAGTGAACAATGAGAAAAGAAGAAATGAAACAGGGAAGGAAAGAAAGTTGATTAATAGATGCCTTATGGATTTCCTTCTTTTTTAAGGCAGAATAATATTCCAGTGTATTCCATTGTGTGTGTGTACGTACACATGTGTGTGTGTGTGTGTGTGTATCACATTTATTTATCCATTCATCCATCAATGGATACTTGGGTTGTTTCCATGTCTTTCCTATAGTGAATAATCTTGCAATGAATCTGAGGATGCAGAACAAGATCCTGATTTCCATGTTTGAGGTCACATACCCCAAAATGGGATTGCTGGACTATATGGCAGTTCTATTTTTAGTTTTTTAAGGAGCCTCCATACTGTTTTCCATAATGGTTGTACCAATTCACATTCCCACCAACAGTGTAGGAGGGTTCCCTTTTCTCCACAGCCTTGCCAACATTTGTTATTTCTGTTCTCTTTGAGGATGGCCATTCTGACAATTGTGAGGTGGTATCTCATTGCGGGTTTGACTGGTGTTTCCCTGATGATTAGCGATTTTGATCATCTTTTCATGCACCTATTGACTATTTGTATATCTTCTTTGGAGAAATGTCTATTCAGGTCATCTTCCCACTTTTAAATCAGGTTATTTGTTTTTATGCTATTGGACTGTATAAGTTTCTCATACATTTTGGATAGTAACACCTTATCCTACAGACACAGTTTTCATTATGCGAGATGGTTAAGTTCTGTATAATGTGGTACCTACACTTAACAGTATGCTATCGTACACTTTAAAATGTATTAGGAAAAGTCTCGTGTTAAATGTTCTCAACACACACAAGAAGACAAGGAGGTTTTTGGAAGTGATGTATAGCTTTTTAGTACTTTGATTGTGGTGATGGTTTCATGGCTGTATACATATGACCAAACTCATCTAGATGTATACAAATTAAATGTGTACCAATTTTGTGCATGTCAGTGATACCTCAATAAAGCTGAAAAAACAAGAAAATTCAGTACCAAAAAAAACAAAACAAAACAAAAATAAATATGACTTACAGGGGTCACCACTCAATGGGCAACTGGTGCTGGAATCCCCCAAGACCTTTTGAGGAGCCTTATGAAAAATGGGCCAGAATTCTCTACTATTTGGGCAAATGGGGGAATCATGGATCCATTTATTCATTGGACTCTGCCTCTCGAGACTTCATCATGCATGGTCTCTGGGAGGCATCTCTCTTTCGAAAAAAAGAAACCATACAAGGAAACAAGAAGTATAAGGTCAAGTATTGCAAGGACATTTGTGCAGAAAGCTGGTGACAACCTACATGGATGAGCCATCACCAAACAAGCTGTAGAGAAAGAAGTAGGAAAAAATACAGGAAGAGACCCCATAAAGTATCTATGTTTGCACTGACACTCTCACTTCCTCTTCCTTAATTCACTTACATTCAGCGAATATTTACGGAATGCCTGCTATGGGG
This sequence comes from Platanista minor, assembly GCA_004363435.1. NCBI lineage: Eukaryota > Metazoa > Chordata > Mammalia > Artiodactyla > Platanistidae > Platanista > Platanista minor. The sequence continues at coordinate 7,369 of RJWK010016001.1, read as the reverse complement.
AAAGGTCCATCTCTTAATTAAAAAAAAAAAAAAAAAAAAAATCGGGCTTCCCTGGTGGCGCAGTGGTTGAGAGTCCACCTGCTGATGCAGGGGACGCGGGTTCGTGCCCCGGTCTGGGAAGATCCCACATGCCGCGGAGCGGCTGGGCCCGTGAGCCATGGCCGCTGAGCCTGCGCATCCGGGGCCTGTGCTCCGCAACGGGAGAGGCCACAACAGTGAGAGGCCCGCGTACCACACACACACACACAAATCTCAAGCAACTTCATCAACCTAATAAAAACCATAGTTCTTCCAGGACCAAGGAAAGAAACATGAAGTTTTGCTCTTAATCTTTGAAAGTTTATTTGAGCCCCTGGAAAGTCATCTGGCTCACACATAAACACCCATCTATACAGAATGAGTAAAACCTTAATTCTGTCATGAAGAGTGCCTGAATGGGTTCAGTCGACAGGTAAGCATCCACTGATATTGTAAGCAAAGCTGAAGTAAGAGCCACACTAGAATTGTAGATAAATGTCTAGGAAAACCACAGAAGGGAGTGTGGGATTCCTTCCAACAGGGAATGAATGACCTCTTCTTGGGGAGGAGGTTGTTCATTTGGGGTCTTAAAAAGCTCTTGGCTCAGATGAGAAAACAGAGGATGTCACTCGGCACCTATCGAATAATAACCAGAGTACGGTTTCTACCCTTCTGCTCCTCACCAAACATTATCTATACAACACAAATAAGTGATTTCAGGTTCCCAGTCTCTGACACAGCAGAGGAGAGAACAACTGCAATTTCTTTGCCCAAGGGAACAAAATAACATCTCAAAAAGTATTGGTGGGAACGTAAATTGCTACAGCCAGTATGGAGAACAGTATGGAGGGTCCTTAAAAACTAAAAGTAGAGCTGCCATATGATCCAGCAATCCCACTCCTGGGCATATACAGGGAGAAAACTCTGATTCTAAAAGATACCTGCACCCCAGTATTCACAGCAGCATTATTTCCAATAGCCAAGACATGGAAGTACCCTAAGTGTCCATCAACAGAAGAATGGATAAAGAAGATGTGGTACATGTATACAATGGAATATTACTCAGCCATAAAAAAGGATGAAATAATGCCATTTGCAGCAGCCTGGGTGGACCGAGAGATGATCATACTAAGTGAAGTTAAGTCAGACAGAGAAAGACCAATATCATATGATATCACTCATATGTGGAATCTCATTTTTAAAAAAGACACAAATGAACTTATTTACAAAACAAAAACGGACTCAGAGACATAGAAAACAAACTATGGTTACCAAAGGGGAAAGGGTGGGGGAGGGATAAATGAGGGGTTTGGGATTAACAGAGACACACTACTATACACAAAATACATAACTAATAAGGACCTACTGTAGAGCACAGAGAACCCTGCTTAATATTCTGTGATAACCTATATGAGAAGAGAATCTGAAAAAGGATACATGTATATGTACAGTTGAATCACTTTGCTGCACACCTGAAACGAACACAACATTATTCATCAACTATACTCCAATAACTGTTTTTTTAAGAGTACTGGAAATCAATACAGGACTAAGGTATGCTTTTAGGAGAAGGCAGCAGGAAGGAGGTTTGGGGAAAACAAAAGTCATTAAGAAGAAATTGGTCGTGAAAGTGGAATTTAGGAGGATCCAGAACTCCATACATGATGCTACTATACAGCCCACCACTTTAAAAAGGTGCCGAGGGGCTTCCCTGGTGGCGCAGTGGTGGAGAGTGCGCCTGCCGATGCAGGGGACACGGGTCCGTGTCCCGGTCCGGGAAGATCCCACAGGCTGCGGAGCGGCTGGGCCCGTGAGCCATGGCCACTGAGCCTGCGCGTCCGGAGCCTGTGCTCAGCAACGGGAGAGGCCACGACAGTGAGAGGCCGGCGTAGTGCAAAAAAAAAAAAAAAAAAAAAAAAACGTGCTGAGAGAGATAGGCAGGGGGGCTAGCTTTGGCTCCAGTAACAGATTAAACATCGCGTGGGTGTAAATAAGAGAACGTCTCCTTCACCCCAGGGATTTGTCCTAGTATAAGCAGTCCAGCTTGACGATGGTGCCAAGGTGGGAAGGATCTGGGCTACTTTGACCTTCTTGTGTTTCTATTCCTAGATGTTACACACGTCTGTAGATCCAAAGGGATGTTACCGTGATGTGCACTGTCCACCCGGGTTGCATTTCCCTTGCTCTAAGCCATCTAGTTTGTGGCCTGTCTTCTGTGCTGTTCTCGTTGCTGCTGCACGTGGCACGCGGGATCTCAGATCCCCGACCAGGGATTGAACCTGCGACCCCTGCAGTAGAAGCGTGGAGGCTCAACCACTGGACCGCTAGGGAAGTCTCTGTGGTCATTTCTTAGAGCAGGTCCAGGAAATAATATGCAGTGGTTCACTAATCGAGGACATATCCCTTTTTCTCCTGCACCATCCCTAGTAAATACCATTTTCTCCCCACAGTCTCAAGGAAGCTGCTATACTTCCAGACAAAGCACCTACATTCCAGGCAGGAAAAAGAAGAAATAGGCCAGTGGCAAAGAGTGTGTGCAAACTGAGATGGCCCTTTTTCACAGGCCAGATATTGCTTTAAAATAATGCTTTTTTTTTTTTTTTTTTTTTTTTGCGGTACGCGGGCCTCTCACTGTCATGGCCTCTCCCGTTGCGGAGCACAGGCTCCGGACGCGCAGGCTCAGCGGCCACGGCTCACGGGCCCAGCCGCTCTGCGGTATGTGGGATCTTCCCGCACCGGGGCACGAACCTGCGTCCCCTGCATCGGCAGGCGGACTCTCCACCACTGCGCCACCAGAGAAGCCCTAAAATAACGCTTTTAAATGATTTAAAAGTGGACACACCGTAATGGAAAAGAATATTTTAAAAAAATGTGTATACGTGTACAACTGAATCACTTTGCTGTTTGGCAGAAATTAACACAACATTGTAAATCAACTATACTTCAACTAAAAAAAAAATACTAAGATAAAAAAGTTGACAGCTGCATGAACCACTTGTCCGTTGTTATTTCATTGGCCAGAATATGCCCCATGGCTTCTCCTCATTGAAAGGGAAGCTGAGAAATTGAGGGTTTGGTGTCTCTCTGTATGTCTCTGGCTCAGTACAATGTCCCTGGAACAGAATTTCAGTTCTGTGGGTGAGGAAGAACGGGCAAATGCATGCTGATAAGGCAGGCGGTATCATATGATAATCCATTCAAATCCAGATGTCCTCCTCAATGCTAATCATGCTCATAATGCATGGTTAAGTTTCTTGGCTTTTTATATTTAAAAAAGAAAGAAAGATCTACATGGAGCTTCACCATCCTCAGGACTATGCTACAGTACCCCCAGCCCACTGGACTGAAAGAATGTCGTTTCTGGAATATGAATACAAACAACTACCTATAACAATTGATCTGTTGGGATAGAATTTCTGTGCCCTTAAATATAAACATATATAATGAAATATACATATTTAAGTGTGTGTGTATATACATATACATAAAATATACATAAGGGTACGAGAATTCTATCCCAACAGATCCGACCTTGTACATATATCTAGACATAACCGTATACATAAAATATATAATACATATACTAAGTATACAAGAATTCCAACCTAACAGATCAATTATTACATTTCAGGTATTTTCAGTAAACATTTACCTTTCCCAAGAGTTCCTTCTGTGTCCTGGGTTAAAATGGACAAAGGACAGAGAGAAAGACAACGGAACTGTACATACCATGAGGTTCACCCTGGTGATTCTATAGGTCGATGCGATTATAAATAAATTGTGTTTTTTATAGACTCTTGGTTTTCCCTGCACGTTTCCTCAAGAAGTTGATTTCTTTTGAAATAGGAAGGTTATTCATTTAAAAAAATGACAAGCGGGGCTTCCCTGGTGGCGCAGCGGTGGAGAGTCCGCCTGCCGACACGGGGGACGCGGGTTTGAGCCCCGGTCCGGGAAGATCCCACGTGCCGCGGAGCGGCTGGGCCCGTGAGCCGTGGCCGCTGAGCCTGCGCGTCCGGAGCCTGTGCTCTGCGACGGGAGAGCCAACAACGTTGAGAGGGCCAGTGTACCGCAAAAAAAAAAAAAAAAAGACAAGTATATAAATGTCAATATTTCAGATGGAAGAAAAAAAGATGTATGCATTCCTAAATGTATCTTTATCTAGCCCTCATTAGGTACCCCGAATCTCTTGGAGATGAATGATCTTGGCTCTCTTGTCTTCCCACTTAGGAAGTAAGAGAGAAACTATATTTTCTGAAAGCCCATGGAATGAAGGGAACATGCCAAAACGATGTATCTGCCTCCATGACGTTCTTAGCAAGAGACATTGGCCCTGACAGTCTTTACAAGTTGGAGGGTAGAATAATACAAGTTGAGAGCCTTTATACATCAGTGTCATGTGAGAGCCAAGAGTAAGAAACAGGGACCTCCCTGGAGGTCCAGTGGTTAAGGCGCTGCACTTCCCACAAGCTGCATGGTGCAGCCTGAAAGAAAGAAATAGAAATATTTTTAAAAAGGAAGAAAAAGAATAAGAAACAGCTCTCCATGGAATGCTTGCTACCTTGAGCCTATCGATCCAAGAAAAGTTTTGAGAACTCACGGAGGTGGCTTCCTTACTCAAGTGTACTTCTCATAAGAGGAGTGGGATGCATGCAAAAGACACAAGCTCGGAACTCCAGGGCCTTAGAAGGCCTTGTTTTCCCGAGAAGTCCATTGAGACTCTTGTTAGATGCAAGAGGTGTGAGGCATTCCTTAAGGAGTGCAGTGGAGGGACGGTTTGAAAACACAAATAACCTTGAATCCGTTTCTGATTTAAGATCTTTGTTGAGTGTATGTTCAATGAATCTACACCAGGGCTTTCCTCATGGGTGATGCAGAGAGATGTGGTCCCCGAGTATCTCAGTGTCCTAGACCTTGCTGATAACCTACACACCATTCTCCTTGAAAACACAACCCCAATTTCATACATGGATAAAGCACACATGCTTCGTGGAACTGGAACCAAGCCCCATCCCCAAGGGGGAAGAAATGGGGGAGAGGGTAGATTCAGTTCCATCTAAGCCAATCAGGTTGCTGCACCCATAGTTTGGTTTCGGAACTGAATGGAGAGTAACAAGACCCAAATTCTAACCAAAAAGACAGGACAGGAAGGCTGCTGGGATGATTCTATGACAGATTTCCACAATCCTAAAACGACCCTAAGAACAGACACCCTAATTTATGCTCCTCTGGATTGTAACAGAGAAAGTTTGTACCAAGTCCAGTTGTGCCTGCCATCTTGGCAAGAGCCAGATGTGGAAACTAATACCTAGGACGGCAGGGGGAAGCATGGAAGGTACTGTCAACATCAAAGACATCATTCAGCCTGAGCAACTTCCGGTTATGTGGGATCATTCAGGTTTTAAATTGCTGATGACAACGGATTTGGGGTTTCTGAGCACTGCAGCTGAAAGAGACCCAAGACTTTCTCATGGTCAACAGTTCATAATTTTATTCCTTGTCCAACATGGCGAGCCACGAAGAGTGAACGCAAGATGGTGAGACTGCGGTATAGTGTCTGGAATACATGCTTGCTCGCGAAAGCGTTAAAGTAATACGCCTGAGGTCACCATCTGCACAAGGACCTGCTTATGCAACCAGCTCGACTGGCACCTGAGAACTTGACGTTCACAATAAACCCCACATTACTAAGCGCTAAGGTTTTTATGGGCATGTGTGTGGAATCATAGAATTCTTCTGTACCAGGCTACCTAGGCAGTTTCTCCAAACAATGGCTTACCTCCAGGGAATCCAGAAGTTGGATGATTATAACCAATGACTCAGGCAGAGAGTACCTTTGTGAGCCATCGTAATGGGGCTTCCTTTGGGCCAAACTGTGTGTGTGTGTGTGTGTGTGTGTGTGCTAAAGGAAAGAGCAAACACTACAGTAAAAGCCATGGCCCTAGACAACTGGGTTGTCTAGACGTCTGTGCTTGCCAAACTGTAGCTCCCGAGCAGTGATTCCACTGGGGGAATCTTGGAGTCCCACCGGCACCTGGCAGTTAAATGGGGTATTCTGTTCCATTCGCACTGGGGTGGTGTCAAAAGAGGTTCAGTGGGGATCAGGAACTTCACCACCAGCCAGAATGAATGAGGTTCCCCACCACCACTGGTGTGAGCAGAGGCCATTCGGGAAGCAGCAAGGATGTACGCCTACCCCTGCCACCCAGGGAGACACTGGGGAGGCTCAATGGGGATGTGGAAACTCTACTTCTGAGGACCAGTACCAAGTAGCATCTCTACCTTGTGTGTCAGTGGGGGCTGAGTAGGGGACCCGGACTTCTACACCCACCTGGCTGTAACTAGACATCGCCCCGCCCCTCCCAGGTCATAATGCTGTCACAGGAAGCCACCTAAAACAGCAGGGTTTACTAAGTTCCAGACTCTCTTATCACAATGTCCAAAATGTCCAGCATGCCATAAAAAAAAAAAAAAAATCACTCATCAAACCAAGAAGCAGGAAGACCTCAGACTGAACAAAAATAAGACAATCAATGCCAACAACAAGATGGCTGAGGTGTTAGAAATTGGGTCAAGGGCACACAGGAATCTCTCAGCATTATTTCTTTGTTTGTTTCATTCTGTTTTAGGACACGCCATGCAGCTTGTGGGATCTTAGTTGCCCGACCACGGATCGAACCCACGCCCCCTGCAGGGGAAGCATGGAGTCTTCACCACTGGACTGCCAGGGAAATCCCTTGGCATTATTTCTTATAATTGCATGCAATTCTACAATCATCTCAAAATAAAAAGATTAATTAGAGATGTAAAGTTTACTAAAGTTAAATTACTGAGTTACTTTTAAATTGCAGGACATTGTTTTTAAAAAGAAAATTTTGTGTGTCAGCCCAGGATTATATATAAATATATATAGATATTTGTGTGTGTGGCATATTAGACATACATATGTATATATATGTCGTGCATTTATATATCTAAATAAAAATACATGTGTGTGTTGTAATATATATATAGAGAGAGAGAGCAACTACAAAATTTTTTCTGCAACAACCTGGACCTGAAAAGATGGGCTTCTCGTGGGAGCATCAGCTCCGGCTACAGATGGGCTTGGCCCCGGCAGACTCTTATTTACACGGATGGGTTTACAATAAAAATCAGAACCTGGCAAGTCAGCCCAAGCCTGGGCTGGCCACCGGCAGGTCCCAGAGGGGACCTGTGCACCAGTGGGACAGGGACCCTATGGGAAAGGTGAGTTTGCTCCCTGGCACGGGGCCGGGGACCCGGGCAGGTTTCAGGAGGCCAGAGGGAGGGGGTAGGGGTGCCTGGTGAGAGGAAAAGAGTGTCATTTTTTATA
>RJWK010016000.1:0-27860 GCA_004363435.1 Platanista minor | reverse complement strand
AGAACCAGATCTCATGCCTCCCAGGGGGCCTCTTACTTACTCAGGAGAATCTTTGTGGCCATGTTGGCAGGCAGGCTGTCTCCTTCACAAACAAAGCACAGGACTCCTCAAAAGTCCTAGTCACAGCCTGAGAGGCCTGGAGCCTTAACCACAAGGCGGCTACCTTTCAGTGTCAGAGAAGATGGGGCCATTTCTTTCCCTTCCTTTCTTTTTCTTATTTCTTTGAGGTTTCATAAGTAACGAAGATATGTCAAAACAGGGTTACAAAGAACTGTAGCAAGTTTTTTAATGTTTACATTTAACAAATTAACACTTTTACCAAAAATGTAATATAATTCAGAAGATAATTATAGGATTTATTAACAAGATATGTATTAATATGTGGTACCCTAAAGGCAGTGTGGCCCAGTAACAGGAATCTGGTTTCAGTTTGTATGTTTTTCAATCCTGTCTATGTATCTTGGTGACACTATATGGACAAATGACAGTACAGAGTCATTTGAAGATAACATCAAAAGTAAATATTTGATGTCCCAAGTGAATGCGAGGTCTGGATCAAATGGCCCTTTGGTCTCCCTGCTGGATAGATTTGAAAATATGTGTCAGGTACATGCACTTTAAAACGTACTCATTTCTGGTAAGGTCAGGGGAGAGAGAGATGTGTGCCTCAGGATTTGGCTCAAAAGATGCGGCTGTAGTAAGCAAAGAAGACTCAGAAATGTCACCAGGTCAAGAGGAGGCTCTACGGGCGCTGGGGAAAGGGAGCAGAGGGCTAAGTGAGCAAAGATGCTCCAGGCATATAAAAGCCGCGGGCAACCTATTAGAAACATTCTGGGCATAGCTTGAGTCCTGCTAGCCAATGGCAAGTGTGGAGAAGACACGGTTCTATTTGCTTATTCTGATTTATGTGTTATTACGCCAGTGTCTTTGACAGTGGGGAAATGTAACTGTAGTTTGGATAATGCCTTCATTTGTAATATCTCCTTTGACCATTCTTATGAAAACTCATGGTAACGCCAGAGGAAAGAACATTGGCACCATTTTGCAGGAAGACCTGATTCCAATTCAAAATGTGGGACTGGGCACATATTTTATATAGTAGGAAGAAATGACTGAATCTGTTTCATTTGCTTTGGGAAGAAAACCACTGCATGTCAGGTTATTCGGTTGGCCACAAGGGCACAAAGCCCTTTTACACAGTAATTACCAAAAAAAAGTTACCCTATCCCTGAGGATCAGTGGGCTCTCCCACCTTGCCTGGCCTAGAATGTACCTCTTGGTATGAAAATGGCCTTGGACAGTGACACTCCTTATTCCCCAGCCTAGCCAAGTTGCAGGGCTGGTGACCTCCCTGCAGTTGGACAGTCAGTACACACAAAAGAGCCCTTAGGCATTCGTGATAGTTAAGGTGAGACAGGTGTGGAGTACCAAGCCAAAGTCAGCTACGTGAACCTTCTACCAAGGCATCTGTACCTTCTACAAAAACCTCTCCAGTCTCTGGAAAAGTGACAACACACACACACACACACAGAAAAGAAAGAGAGATTTGTGTGTGTGTGTGTGTGTGTGTGTGTGTGTGTGTGAGAGAGAGAGAGAGAGAGAGAGAGAGAGAGAGAGAGAGAGAGAGAGAGAGGGAGAGAGAGAGAGAGAGAGAAAGCCGGCTACAATTGTAGTATTCTCTAGCTGACTTTCCTGTGGATTTTCAGACTACCCCTGATCAAGGCAGCAGGATGCATATAAGTCACCTGTAAGAATATTCTAAGAAATACATCTTATGCAATAATAGCACTTAATTTTTATTTATTTGCATTTCACTCAATAAACATTTATTTACCATCTACAATACTATTGGCATCGTGCTAGGTAGGCATTGGAGATACAACTGGTCCATAAAAGTCTTTACTCTCAAACAGATGGCAATTCAGTGGGGAAAAAATTCAGATGTGAAAACAGACCAGGACAGCATAGCATGGAAAATGTTATATGACCAGCTCTGTGCACGGCAGGGAAGGAAGGGCTATGGGAGCGCGGGTGGAGCTGGACCAGGAGAGCGTGGTCCGGCAGAAGCAAAACTCATGACCTTTGTCTAGGAAGACCTCACAGTCCTATTCGCAGAAGGACCTAATTAATCGATGAGCAAAGCAGCACTAGATAAGTATATCCTGTACTCATAAAGTGAAGCTGGAATTGTCATGGTCCAGGCAGTGAGAAGAGTAGGGCCATGCCGGGGAGTGTACAGGGAGGGCAGACACAGGCGGGACCACTGCTGTGCTCTCAGCAGAGAGCCCTGCACTTTTTCTTCATAATAATGACAAGAGTTAAGATGAATTGAGTTGTTACTGGCCTAGCACTTTAAATTTATTATCCCATTTAGTCCCTACAATCCAAATTGAAGGCAGCACAATGATGACACCCATTTTAGGAAAGGCCTAGTGAGGTCTGCAGACGTCTTACAGCTGGAAGTGATGGTGCTGGGATGTGAACGTGGGCAATCAGACATCAGAACCCAAGAGCCCCTTTTCTCTAGTCCCATGTGATCCTAAGCCCATATCCCTGATGGCTTTGCAGCTATTCCCCGAAGTCGTGAAATAGCACCTGACTTAATGGCTCAGGGATGAGGAAGGAAACAGCGACCATCGTGGTGAGTCATGAGCACCGGCGGGTCAGCGGAGGGAGGTTCCTGAGCTTGCGGCTGCTGCGGCAGCCTCCTTCGAAGGGAAGAAGTGAGCCCGCGTGACCCGATTTGTATGGACCAAAATTCTACTCTCCAGCCCCCTCCCCTGCCGTATGTGTGTGTGTGTGTGTGTGTGTGTGTGTGTGACTTGCTCTCAGAGCCAACTCTGCTGCTGGCTACACTCCCCTCCCTACTCCCCACTGGGCTGGGAGAGCCCGGCAGTCTGTGGTCCTCAACTCTGCCTCCTTGGAGCACCGTTCCCTGACTCACCACGATTCCACTCCACATACCCCAGAGATCTCTGCCTCCTTCTCTCTGCCTTTTGGTCTGGTTGCGTCAAAACTGGGGGCCCATTGCTGATCCAGAGGTCAGCTCTCAGGTTACCTGGGGAATGAAAAGAAATAAAGAAAGGAAACCACACACTGACTTGGTAAGCCAAGGCCATTCTGAATACACAGTGGCAGATTAGAGCTGGGTTGCGCGTGCCCTGAAACCTATTATTCGGGTACGTGATTTATGTAGGTCAGTGTCAATAACCTCGGGCATAAGATGGTTAACTTTTATGATGGGTGAGGCATCCAATTTAAGTGGATGGTTCAACATGCTTTATTGCGGTTCAAGCCAATTTATGATTAAGAAAAAGACACAAAGATTGGGGTAGCAACGGAACCTCATTCTTCTTTGGTGTAAAAGAAATCCTTGGGATCACTCAGACTTCCTACGAGTGCCAATTTTGCCAATTTTGACAGAATTTCAATGTCCCTTTGGGCACTTTGCAACTGGGAGAAGCTGCTTTGGTGCCTAATTATGGCTTTGTGGTGTGAACAGTCAAGTATATAGAATATATGTTTCATTGGAATAGAACTGATGATGTTTCATCTTTAATAGTCTTACTAACCTATTAGCAACTACAATTATTAAATCTCTTTTAAAGTGTATTCAATTAGAATACGATTCAAAGATATAGTAAGTTCTACTGATTGGTAAGCTATTTGCTAACTGCTTATTCATTGGCTCTTATTAACTGTTGTTTGATAATATTGTTGTTTTATATAAACCAGTGTAGAGCATGTCTTTCAACCCATCATTCATATCTAAACAAAATCAAAACCTTTTCCAGAGGTATTTCTCTTAAACTCCAATTGATGGCAATAGCTTCCTGTAAGTTCAGACACTAGTTCCTGATCCAGGTAGTATAAAAGGAATCCAAAGTCCGTATATTGTCTTGCTCAGAATTATACTGCATTTAGTGTTGGCTGTTGCCTTGCTTCTATGACTTTCCCTGAACAATTCATACTTGGCTACCCACCCCCCCCATTCCTGTCCCCAGGTATCTCCTGTTTGTGTGACAGTTCCTGACAAGGGTCATCTGCTGACCTTTGGCTCAGGTTATTGATCTGGTGTCTGGACCCCTAACCCATCCTGCAGAGAAGGTAACTGATTATTTGAGGGACTCTTGCCATGATCATCTGGATGCTTCTTACATCCTTGATGAATTGTACTTTTACAGTTTCCCTTAGGTCATTCTGAAAATTCCAGTTTTCCTGATGTATCCACACTGGGTGTGACAGAGATAGAAAAATATAACAAGTGATGTGATGTTGCTGATTCTCCACCTGCCCACCCCTCATCTTTGACCTTGGAAAATTTAACTTAATTAATACTGATGAACTTACGTTACATGTTCCTGTAGTAATCATCATTTTTACAGCCTTCTTTGGGAAGTTTCTTTACCCTGCTTTAATTTTCTTGATAACATTTACAACTACCTGACACTAAATTTTATATTTGCTTATTATCTGTTCCTACCATTAGATGTAAGTTCCATGAGAGTAGGGATTATACCTTTGGTGCTTAGAACAGTGCCTGGCACATAGCTGGCAGGCAATATATATATGTTTGTTCAATAAATGTTGAGTGGATAAATTAGCCATATACAAGGAGGGTTTGCAATACCAAGGAGACGATATTGCTGATTATCAATATAATATGCCCTCTACAGGAACCTTTAGGACTAATATGTCTAGGATGTTTTGCTATTGTCTTGCCTGATATTAGGAGATGGATGAGAATTGTGTCATACTGGCTAAGGGCACAGATTCTGGATTCAGACTGTTGAGGCTTGAATCTGGTTTCAACTTTTACCATCTGTTCAAAATTTCTTGCAAGTTACTTAATTTGTGACTCAATTTTGCCTCTTCAGAATGGGGGGGAGGTGATAACAGTGCCCTTTAAGGGCACTCAAAGGATTGTTGTGAAGATGAAATAAAATAATATATCCGAAGCTCTGGATATAGTGATTTCCTCATAGTAAGCACACAATAAGTGCTATGTATTACAAGTTAGAATGTGGTTACAAATAACAGAGAACAGCTCATGTTGACTTAGTTGACTTAGTTGATAAAGGTTCATGTAACCGGTTCATAGTTGCTTCAAAGGCAAAATGTGATTCAAGCATGCGATTCAAGATAATGACTCTACTCATATTTTTCTACAATTCACTCCTTCTACCCTTCTCCCGTTGGAGATTTCATTCTTCATGACTGGAAGGTGTTACAATAATTTTTGACTTTACAAAAACATAGTGTACTACCGAAAGGATGAGAGATTCTCTTTAGATAGTGTCTATGGAAGGCTGGGGAAGTTCTTGCCTACAGCAATAACTCTGACATCTCTCTGGGAAAACTGCATCACATGCCCATCTGACCCAGTTGCTGGGACCTCTGGGATTGGATATATTGACTGACAGAAGCTAATCATGTGTAACTTCTTGGACTGGAGATGAGGTCAGCTTGTATAGAAGGAATAGGAACCCAGACCAAAACTGGGGCACTATTAATTTTAAAAAAGGGAAAATTGATGCCAAAAATAGCCAACATTTTATATTGATGAATAATCTATAGAGAACTTCTTCAATCCCATTGATGCTATAAAACAGGCAGAAGGAGAAGAAATTTCATCAACATCACCATCACCTTCACAAAACATTTATTTTGGAGAAATGGTTTACCTGAAACACTGTGATGGACAGTGTTCCTCCGCCTGCTAAAAATATTTTTTCACTCCACTCTCTCCCTATTCAACAGTCCCTCCACCAAAAAATACATTCTGTTATATTTTCTGGAACCTTTTGGATGTCTTTGCGCACAATATGAATGAGAAGCCTTAACCCCTTATGACGTTGGATTGTATTCTTAATTGTATAAAATAAAAGCATCTTTTGCAGTCAATTCTCTCATGTAAAATAAAAAAACAATAATAGTGAGTGAATTTAAAGTGGGAAGATGATAAGTTTTATGTGATTTTTTTCTTATAAATCTTAACGTGTCTATTTGCAGAGGATGTTGAAATATAATCCTCATTGTATCATGGTGACAAAGGTTCATGGCACAGTGTCAAGTATCTTGTTTTGGAAATGTTCAGGCCGTTTCTTATTCTTGCTTTTTTGTTGCGGTTTTTTTAATGTTATGCACAAAAGACACTGCTTTCATTGTAACCTTCTATATAAAACACTATTATTGACATCTGAGGATTAAGTTTTAATTGAAGTAAGATTTCAAATGGTCCGTTATCTGTGATCCCTATATAATGATCACAAAGACATCCTAGAGCAGGCAATGAAACAGATAAATATGTTGAAAAGACAGCTAACAGCTCCATTTAGCTCACCCACGCTTGCCAAACTTGACACACACAATTTATCCCAGACTGATGGAAAAGGGAGCATAAAATATAGCCAGATTGTGATACTGTATGCTTCTCAGATGGTGTTTCCTTGGGCTGAAAATCAGGTGTCTCATGTGCCCAGATACGGTATTCAGATAAGTGTAGACGGGCTTTTTGCCCAAACTCATCATATTTTTAATGTTTTAGTTTGGAACTTGCTTGAGAGCAACGTTAATGGTGAGTCTCTCATCTATGTAACATCTTGGATGACAAAGAGAGAGTGGAGAATATCCACCAAACCCAAAACGAACCCTTAGGGGAGAAGGGAGAAGTGAATCCAACAAATATTTAACAAACAATAATATTTTGAGACCATTATTGTAAATGATAGGAAGTAGAAGTTTTGCTGTAAAAGTGACTCCAGTGATTTTTTTTTTTTTTTAGTCTCTAGATTTTTAAAGATCTTCAACAAAACTCAACAGTTTTGCCAGGAGAACGTGCCAGAAGGAATCAGCTCTGGGCTGATGAGACTGAATTTGAATCTGTTCTCAAAAGTGATGCAATAACCTGGATTCCAATGGCCTAAAAACGAAACCCAGACAAGCCTTAGACTGCCATTTCATGTAGGGTGGGGACTAGACCACAGCTGCAGTTTTGTCCATTTTTATTAGAAATCACACCCCTCCTTCCACATGAGTCTCACTTCCAGATCCTTTTTCATCCAGCCACTTGCTTCATCTGGGCTAAACTGAACCTAAAATGCATAGAAAGGCTCTACCAGAAAGAAGCCAGTGAGGGAAGCCTCGTGTGGATGTGGATTGAACGGGAAATAACCTGCTGCTGCTCAACACCCCTGTCCTTTTTTTATTTAGGACACTGGAAACACACAAGAGCTGACAGTATGGATGAGGAGGTCAGAGAACGTGGTGCCTCTTGGCTTTGGTGGCTTTTTGTGGAATCACCCTGGCAGCCAAGGATGTTCTCGTTGTCATCACCCATCCCCTTGCTTCTACCTCTCCTCTGGTCCAAACATTTTATTTTCCACCCCCACCTAGATGAGTCAGGCTGGAGGTGAAATTTGGCATATAAAAAACCCAGCAATTTCCAAACAGCCTCTTCAAGTAAGTAAAAGCAGTGACAAGTCTTGGCTCTTGCTTTCCAAAGGAGGACATGATAAAAAGGGTAATAGACACAGAGATGTTATGAAGAGGCAATACACCATGCTCAAATGGTATGAACCACAGGTGACAAGGAAAACTTACCGTTTGGCATCATTTTCAAAGAGATCTGAATATCTGTTAGGAGGACTGGCAGCAGGACCAGGATACGCCACTTCGCTCAGGGGTGGCAGATTGGGTGTGTAGACATAAGAGAAAAAAAATGTTTTGTTTTCTTTTTCCCATTCGCTTTCATGGGGGAAGCTTACCCGCCCTCTAATGCAATCAATTTCACCACTTTCTTGGCAAAACACTGCTGCCTCTCCTGCTCTCTTGGCCAAATCTCCCTTGCTGGGAATGTGGCTCTGCTCTCTAAGCTCTGCAGTGCCCCAGGATGCCCCCAGGAGAGCTCTCTAGGACTGTCAGGTTGACTAGAAGAGTCCATAGCATGCAGCCAAGGGCCAGGGCAGAGCAGTAAGAGCAGGCTTCCTCTGAACAGAAGGGAGTGAGGCCAGCATTAGGAAGACAGCATAAGGATTGCAAACCAGAGAGGGCGCGTCCTTCAGCCTGGAACCACTTTATCCGTTCTCTACCTGGAAAATGCCCCCCGAGTTGCCCAAACCCATCTCAAAATCCTACTTCCCTCCTCCCCTCTCCAGACTCTCCCCGTCAAAGGTGATGGCACCTTTTCCCATTATAGCCACTCTCCCTTCCTCTTGCATCGCTTACCTGCATGCTTTCTCTACCCAGACTGTGCACTTTTGGAGGAAAGAGGTCCTGGCCTATTTATTTGCGTGTTCCCCAAACCTGAAATCACAATAGTATGGATGATGATGATGAAAGCTAACACTCATACAGCACTAATTACGTGCCAGCCATTGTTCTAAGCTGTTCCCATACTTTCACTTATTAACGTTTATAACAATCCTATGAGGCAACTTCTATTAGTCCACTCATTTTACAAACAACAAAACCAAGACCTAGAATGGTTAAATAGCACTCTAAAGATTACGTAAGAGGGACACACAGCCTCTGAGTGTTGGGACTACTGGCAAACAAACTCAACCTTTTTTCTTTTTTTTTTTTTAATTTTTTTTTTTTTCTTTATTGGAGTATAATTGCTTTACAACGGTGTGTTAGTTTCTGCTTTATAACATAGTGAATCAGCTATAAACTCAACATTTTGACTCTGTCCTTTCTCTACTGCCCGAGCAAATGGTAGGGAGTTGACAGTTTTTTCATGAATGAATAAACAGACTGAGGAAGGAACCTGAAACAAATGCCAGCTACGAACGGTTTAGATGAATTTCTTTTGGTCCATGAAATACGTAAAGACCACATCTTGTTCTCAAATCTTGGTCTAACAAAAATTTGATTTCTTGAATAATGAATTTCTTGAATTTTTTAACGTGTGTCCCCACATCTGATTTTGATGCAGAGGGCCTTTGGCTTGGGCTTCAGGAAACACTGCCTGGAATAAATAAGGTAGGTGGAAACACTGTTTTTGTACAGAGCTCTTCATTCTGGATCATCAGAGTGAAAGATGTCAACTAAATGGTGACCATTTTTTGTAATGAAGGCCCAGAGTCACACGGGTTGGTCAAACTACTCTGTCACAGCCACAAGGACATGCCCCAAGAAAGCCTACAGGACTGGAGAATCCAGTCCATATGCTTCTGTTACAGGAAAACTTCAACAAATAAAAATACTCAGAGAACAAACGATGTAGTGGACATATGAATAGGACTTATCATTGAATTAGCTAGGCCAAGGTGCCATTGATCTAGGTTCTGCCTCTTCACAAATGGTATCTTCATAAAATGAAATGGTGCTCCAAGGCTTCTGCCAAATTAGTAGCACTCCTGCATTAATCTGGATGGTTAGAAAATCATCAGCTCCCTCAGGGTCCAGAAGAAAATTAGCTACATTTGAGAATACCCAAGACCCCAGAGTCACGACTCTGTTTTTCCAATCTGTTTTCTTCCCAGAGGACGTGCAGGGAGCACATCAGAGAGACCAGTGTTCTCCACTAAGCCCTGGAAATAAACCATCCAGGGGTAACCAGTAAAGAGCAGGGAGAACTGGGAAAGGTGGATTGGTGAGATATGTGATCTCTGCATAAGGAAGCTGAGACCAAGGAAGCTTGCAGGTTGAGTTCCTGAGATGCTGGAAGGTGGGTAGCATAAATATTTCTTAGAAAACCAAGAATCCAATTTGCTTCTAGCTCAAACAGGCAAAAGGCCACTGAACTCCAGCATATACCAGGGAAAGCAAACGAGTGGAATGTGACCTTTCTTATTCTTACACCATCTGTGTATCGCCAGTGCTCTTGGCCCATCACACATGCTCATATAATTATTCCTAAATGACCCCGTTGTGTTGAAAGCTTGCTAAAGTTCTGGTAAGATGATGAAATGAAATCTGTGCTGCCTAAGGGGAAAACACTAAGGAAACACAAATTTTAAATGTGGATGGTGTGTGTGTACAGTTTTGTGATGACTATGTGTTGGAACAATGTGACTTTTGCTATCTGGATAACTGGCAATGTGCCAGTAATATCTGAGATATAAAATTGCTAGGGGGATTATTGCAAAATGTGCATGCAGGAATCTTTGATAAATGATATGCACATCCACACATCAGCAGAGTTTGTACTCTTTTCACTCCCAACTCCTCAGCGACGAGGCAGGCTGATTGGATATGGTGATAGAGGATCAAAGGAATTTTCAGGGTGGCCATCCTCTGACCTTTCCAAAGCAGACAAACACTCAGGGTTGCACAGAGACATAACAATATACGGTGACATGGAGATTTTTGTAACCAGACACAGACATAAACAACCAAAATTGTGCCCAACTTTGCCCCTTGATTAGGGGTGGCTTCATCCTTTTTTTTCCCCAAACGAATTGATATTCCTGGGTCTTATGAGAATCAGTGGGCTTCTTAAGAAAGAACTTCCAGGGACTTCCCTGGTGGCGCAGTGGTTACGAATCCGTCTGCCAATGCAGGGGACATGGGTTCCAGCCCTCGTCCAGGAAGATCCCACATGCCACGGAGCAATGAAGCCCGTGCACCACAACTACTGAGCCCATGTATCACAACTACTGAAGCCCACGCACCCTAGGGCCGATGTTCTGCAACAAGAGAAGCCACCACAATGAGAAGCCCGTGCACCGCAATGAAGAGTAGCCCCCGCTGGCCGCAACTAGAGAAAGCCTGCGTGCAGCAACGAAGATCCAACACAGCCAATAAATAAATAAATAAATAAATAAATAAATAAATAAATAAATAAATAAAATGAAAAAAAAACCCACTTCCATATCATTGACATTTTGGGACCATATAGTCCAAGCCCCACAGTTAAGACAGCTAAAAGCTGAGGTTAAGTGGCCTATTCAAAAATCACCGTTCAGTTGGTTGACTGCAGAACCAGAAAGCTGAGCATGAGGCTCTAGACTGTACCTTCTAAATACAATTGGCTCTTGCCCTGCCCATCATCTAATAACAGAAATATGCAGGATTTGTGTCCCCCTGGTTATTTAACTGTGACACATTTATTTGGATGATGATATTTCTAACTTGTATCACCTACATCCTCTGGCCTGGAAAAAAGTAAACAGTCAGAAAACATTTCTTATAATATTTGCTGAATGCAACAAATGAACGAATGAGTCATATATCAATGATCTTTTTAGATTTTCAGTATATTTTTACATCGGTGTATTCTTTTTTAATCTAAACTGTGATTTTTAAAAAATATATACTGTCATTTACATTTCTGTTTTTTACACACACTGCAATCAACAACAGCATCATCCATGGCACCATCATGGCAACTCATCATGAATGCCAGCAGAGTCTACATTCAAAGCCATTCACCACCAGTTTTCCATTCCAAGGGTCACCTTCTCAGGAGGACCAATTACAAATGGCAAATGAAGATAGATACTTACACAGAGACACTAGAATCCATTTTCTCCAAAGGTAGTCTTTCTGATTGGATTATTACTTGTGGCTGTAGCTAAAATCAACAACCACAAACGATGTGAAACCTTCTACCTTTCTCATGCTATACACACACGCACACATGCACGCGCAGCACAAAACACGCCTGTGTTTTCTAACCCTTCTGTTTTCAGTTTTAAAACTGATGCATTATTTGAAAAATACATGATTATTTCCTGCTGCTTTTTCAGCTGCCTGTCTAGTGCTCCTGATTGCTGTGTGCCAGTGCAGGCTACCCCATCATCCAGGGCCTGCCTTACTTTCCTCACTAGTGGATGGGTGTGCAAAGGCACGGTTGTAAGATGGAAAGCTAATGCATGCAGTTTTTCTTCCTTTGAGCTCAGAGAAGCCGGTTCTGAATTGAACTGGAAAGTCTTTAGCTGCCCCAGTAACTCTCTTTTGATTACCTATTGGCCCAGGGCATGGGATGTGCTGCTCCCAACCCAGCGAAATAACACTGTGGAGAAAACTGTATAGAGAGTGGGCCCCTGGAGAGGAAGATTTCCGGTTCCCCCTCCTCCCGTCAGCGCATGTGCTACCCTGTATTGGTTTTGTGTGTGTGTGTGTGTGTGTGTGTGTGTGTGTGTGTGTGTGAGAGAGAGAGAGAGAGAGAGAGAGAGAGAGAGAGAGAGAGAGAGAGAGAGGGAGGGAGAGAGGGAGAGAGGGCGTTGAAGCAAAAGGGAGGTACACTTGAGCTTATTCTTTATACGTCGACATTTGTTAATACTGCTTTGGCCAGAATTGCATGATTGTTGGAAAGTAATTTTGTAGCCTGAAAGCCCCCTTTACCAAGATGATGCCTTTTATCTAGTCTGAGTCAGGTGCACTATCTGAAGATGCCCTTGTAAATCCTCCACGATGCTAATTAGAAAATCCAACAGAAAAACAAAACAAAACAAAATCCACAATCCCTATGGATACCAAGAAAAGTAACCCAAGAGTTAGATTTGAAATGCTAAAACTATTTTAAGTTAAACAACTCAGTCTCTGTAACTATATGTAATATACTGTATGATTACAAGTGTGTCTGCAACTCTGAAAATATATGCTTATCTCAGTGGTGATAGCACATCAGTTTTTACTTATCTGTCGACGACCGAGTGTTCTCAATATCCCAGTGCAGGTTCTGATACAGAAAGCAGAGCGCAGAAAGGGAGAAATATGTGGTCAGGGGCCCTGCAGGTCTGATGTGGTACAGCTCGGTATGCAGGGGAGCTGAGGCTTAATGAAATCTGAGAGCTGTTTCTACTCAGTTTCCTTGAAGTGCTTCCTCTGAATCATCTCATGGGGTCCTTGGACCAAAAAGAGATGGCCTTGACTCCCACCTACCTCTGCTTTGAAAATGTAAACCTAAGGGGTCCCAGATGGCCCAGCTTTGGGAGATTGCTTCTGGGTTTTCGTACTTTCTTTTGAGGCCAAGCACGATAAAAGAAATGGTAAAAGGACTCTGGGTTGTTTGATAGGCTAGCACATTCAGGTTGGGACAAGCAGTTTGTGAAATACTCCGCCCGCCCCTCTGAAGCACCAACTCCGCCCTTAGCAGAGGCCGCAAGACAGCTTCAGGTGCATGACTTTCGCTAATTTCCTTGCTGGTCTCACTCCTTCGCCCGGAGAGGATAGATGAGGCAATCGTTGCTCCCTGTCATGATGAGCCAGTGCCCTAGAGAACATTTCCTAATCCAAGCTCCACCCTCCCTGGAGCTAAAAAGTTCTATGAAGGGGCCCCAAAGGAGTCCTGAAAAACCACTCAGAGGGAAGGGATTCCAACCTGCTGATGGAAGGCCACAGGGAAAGGACGGGATGGAGTAGAGACACTCCTTTATCGTGATGGATGACTTAAACTCGCAGATGCCTTTTTAAAATAAATGTACATACTCAGTGCCTCCTTTCCTACCCCCGTCCCAGGTGCATACACGTTTTTTCCCTGTTTTATACACACACACACACACACACACACACACACACACACACACCACTACCATGACCATCCCATAATCACGCGTGTAGCATGATCAGACAGATCCAAACTGGAATCCTGCCGTGCCTTGTGAGAGTTGGTGGCCCTAGACAGGTTATTTGACCTCACATGTCTCAGTTTCCTCAGATGATAAGAAGAAATACTGACAGCTCCCTTGTCTGGGAAGTTGCTGGGATTGGGAAAGATGACATCGCTCACCGGGAATCTTGCCCAGTGCCTGCAACTCTATAAAGGTAAATATCAGTCCTCCTCCCCAGCTCCCTACCCTCGTTTCTGCTTGAGTGAGTCCTAGATGCTGTCCTCATAACCTCTCATTTTCAGAGGGCTTCACATTCATAAAACATCCTTCTTTCTTCACGTCGGAAGGGATTTTGCCTTCTGGGACCATAATAGTCACCCTACAGCCCCTCAAATGCCTGTTTCTATACCTGAGAGCCAGATACTTGGGAAGTTCTCCTCCCTTCTCCCCTCCGTCACTTAAAAGATACTTAGATGAAAATGGCACGTAGCTGGAAGCGCTTTCCTCAGCAAGACAGCTTTCCCTCTGGGTCTCTGCGAAGCCATCTAAACAGAGTCTTCACATATTGAAATTGAGCTCCACCGGGGAGCCCTCCCAGCAACGCTCAGTTGCTTTCCTCTTTGGGGTCTAGGGTCTGTGTTCCCTGAACGAAGATCCCTTTGACTTCCACAAACTGGAATATAACACCTATCTCAAATATATTATTTGATGAAAGCGGATGTCAGCAGATACTGCCTATGTAATTGATATTTGATTTATTCAAGATTTATGCATGCTGTGCCTTAGATTTATTAATGATAATCCCCAGCTCTTGTGTTTAATATAGTGGAACCAAAACATAATTTGCTGGGATCAGTCAGAAATGCATCAAAGTGATTAACTCTACATGCAAACCATTACCCAGTGACATCCCTACTGTGCACAGTGCAAAAAGAGGCAATAATACAGTAATTGGCTTCACTTATGCAAGTGAGATATTTGCCATGATTGCTAGTAAAATTTGGTCCCTTTTATCTCTGATTCTGCATCTCTATATCCCTTGTCATCCTTTGATGTTCCTTTTCCAGGCAGGATCTGCCTGAAATGAGCAGGCGCGTGTGCGCGTGCGCGCGCGCGCACACACACACACACACACATACACACACACACACGCACGCACGCACGCACGCACACACACACACACACACACACACATACACGACATCCCACCCCAGCAATTATGTGTGAAGGCAGGCGCAGAATCTTGCTAAAACAGACAGGAGAGTAACTGCCCTTCTCAGGAGGCCCCCCTGGTGGGGCACTGCTTCCGGTGGGGATGAGGGACCACCTCCCTCTCCCAGGGGAAAGCCAGCAAATGGGAATCATATCCTGACATCGCTCTTTATCCACGTCTGTCACTTTTGTCGATACCCAGACAGGCTGCAAAACCCTTGCTATCTCGGAGTGGACATTTGGAACTATGCAAACAATCACTAAGATAACTTTTTTTCGGGGGAAATGTCTACTCATTTATGTTTGTTTTCTGTTTTGTTTCAGCTAATTAAAACTTAATTGGATGGACAACCCTTTTATTATAAGACTATGCCCTTCCCACTCTTTGGTTTTAAAATATTTTTTCTATTATGAATTGTTGATGATAGTAGATGAGAGCAGTTTAGATTTAAAAAAATTCACAAGCACAAATAACATACACATGTGGCAAGATATTCAAAGTCTATGAAAATGCGTGAAATGAAAAATAGAAATTTCCTTTCTCTGTTCTATCCTCTACCCAAAGCCCTTCTCCCCCCTGGTAGCCACTGTCATACCTTCTAGAAAATGTGAACCTGGCATACCTACATATATACGCACCATGTGCTTTTCATTTAATACTGTGTCTCAGAGATGTTTTCTGGTTTGCACCCGGAGAGCCATCTGATCGTCTTCCATGGGTATCTATGATCATTTTTTAATTTTTTTATTTTTTGCGGCCCGCGGGCCTCTCGCTGCTGTGGCCTCTCCCGTGGCGGAGCACAGGCTCCGGACGCGCAGGCTCAGCGGCCATGGCTCACGGGCCCAGCCGCTCCGCGGCACGTGGGATCTTCCCGGACCGGGGCACGAACCCGCGTCCCCTGCATCGGCAGGCGGACTCTCAAGCACTGCGCCACCAGGGAAGCCCTATGATCATTTTTAATTGTTTAAAGTGCTGCCTGGCTTGGCAGTGCTGTACAGTAAGATTGCTACTTGGAAGTCATTTAAATATTCCAGCCTGGGAATTGTGGCTACAATTTAGAACAAGGGAGCATCTTGTGAGGATTTACAGCAAGAGGGAAGCACACTGCATCCCGCATTTTACAGCAAAACTTGTAAACAGTCCTTGATTTCTCTGTTGCCTGGAATATGCCACCTGTCTTCAGGGCATCTGGTGGAACGGATCAGTGCATCAGCCTGGCACCTTGATGGGCAAGGGCATCTCTGACTCCTGCACCTAATGCCAGGTTTAGATAGGATTTTAGTGTATTCAGTAACACGTTGGTAAACACCGCTTACACCATCTACCTCATGGATCTAACGTCATTCACAGCTAATTTAAAACGAGGAAGTCCCAGGATGCTTATTTTTGGTTCCTTCATGGAACAATACTAATCGTTCCGTATCAGTTTCTCTTTTGCTCCCTAAGCAGTATTAGAGGTATGGCAAGAATATACAGGGACAGCTCACAAGGGGGATTCTTTTGCATTTTTAATGCCATTAAGGAATTGCCCTGAGAAGCAAATGGGTATCCTTTGATGTTTTCTAGCTCATCTTTTTCGGTCGTTGCGAACAATGCCCCGAGTTCTGAATGGTGTTCTGCGTGGGCTAGGCCCGCCAACGCACTTTCCAGGACTTGGTCGCTAAGCACACCCTCTGCTCAGCAAGCCTACCTGGCTCCTGAGCCTGGACACTGTGGTCCCCTCTCTGGACCCGTTTCTCTTAACTGCTCCAGAAGCTACTCCTGCTTCAGCAGTTCAAGTGATCTATTTTTCCTGTCCCCCAAGTTAATCGGTTCCTGCCTCTGAATGCCGTGGATGATGAAGAGCTATGTCTCTGCTGGGCAGCAGCCGACCAGACAAGGTCCATCTGGACTCACTTCCAAAGGCTGTCGCTGCCACAGCTCAGCCCAGCCTGAGGACTCAAGGCCTGAAGTCTGAAAGAAATCAGCACAGGGTTAAGAGAAGACTGAGGGAGTGACTTCCAAATGTGAAGTGTGGCTGCCAGTCTTCAGATTCTCAGGAGATAAGGGGACCATGGCTGGTACAGCCATGGGAGGGGAGGGATGGGTGGGCAGTTTGAAAGCTGATGAGCCATCATGGTGAGCTGAGTCTTGAGCAAGGCTCACCTGGGTGCAAATACCAACTACATATGCTTCTTCTAGCTAAGAGGCCTCAGAAACGACACCGAACCTCTCCGGACCTCAGTTTCTTCTTCTGGAGGAAAAACATCTACCTCGGGTGTTACGGAGCAAACTAGGAAAATGTGTATGAGGAAATGTACATTAGGAAAATGACATGTGATGCTAGCAGAGTGCTTGCAACCAGCACCTGATGGACAATAACATTGATAATAGTAATAGTTATTACCACTCAACAAGGTCCCAACATTCAGGACACTAGCAGTTTTCTCAGTGAAAGGCTATGAGATTTCAGAAACCTAAACCATGCTCCTGAGGACATCTGAACTCTACCAGGTCACCACCTGCTCATCGTCCACCACCGTGGTCTTTAGGCTCACGAGCCTTAAACTCCCAAAGGGGTTGTTTTGATGGTGTCTATTAAATGCAGGTCCAACACCTAGATCCGAGAAGTATAACAAGGAGGGAATAAATGGAGACCCTGAAGCAGCAAATGCTTAATTAACTTCAAAGTGCCAGGGAAAGGCTGGCTGGCTACTTAAATTTCGAAAAACATTAGCTCCCCTCCTGAAAGTGAGTCCTTTCTGTCCAGAGAGCAGGGTTCATGTTCAAGTTATTGAAGTGACACATGATGCTGAGTTTGGGTGCTTTAAGGCTTATGAAACCTCCTTTACTTCTGAGCTGCTCTTAAACTCGAGGAAAGGTGGTAATTTGGGGATTATTCATGACATTCTATTGGGTTTGCACAATACCAGGATATCAAGATGAAAGGACGTTCAAGGTTCTTCTGGGCCACCAAGTCACAGATACTGGTAGAAGGATGGAGCCTGAAGGGCTCTTAGAAGGCCTCTTAGCGCTTTGGCTTTCAAACATCTTTGGCATGGGTGCAGAGCAGGTTCTCTCAAATAAATTCCTGTGCAGGATGCCAATAAATGCAATTGATAAAAGTGCACTGGAGGAGGAGAAGAGAATTCCCCTCTGGACAACTCTGGGATTGGAAACACCTTTGAAAACAACATCTGTTTAATTTAATTTTCACCCAACAGAAGAGGACTATGAGGCAGTGCTATCTGAAAGCACGGTTTCCTGAGCACAGCATCAGCCTCACCTGGAAACTTGTTAGTAATTCAGATTCTCAGGTCCATCCCAGACCTACTGGTGGTGGAGTCCAGGCATTTGTGCTTTTACAATCTTTTGAGATGACTCTGATGCACATTCACTCAAGTTTGAGAACTGGTCCTCTAAGAGCCTTTCAGTGAATACTGTAGGCTCATTTAATAAGATTCAGTTTAGGCAGATGGCAAGGCTAGCTCTCTACAAATCTCATTGAGATTCTGGGGTATGCATGCTATCCTGGGAATGGTTCTCTTCCATTCCATACACTTTAGTAGCATCGCAGAGAACTGTAAGTCTACTGCACTTTGGAAACAACTCAAAGGTGGTTCTTTTAAACAAATGGCTTACAATCAAGAGATGTTGATTCTCATAGGAGATGAATTTAAATGGATCTGACCAGTAGCCCAAACTGTTGCAAGGGGATTGTACCCAAATATATGCTCTTCCACAGAAATTATAATTTGCCAGGTATAAAAACTGAGCACACCTTGAATTTAAAGAGAGATTTTAAATTTTCAAGACATGTTTCCCATGTATTATCTTGTTTAATAATGCCCGCTCCTGGCACCCTAGAAGTTAGGGGTGAAAAAACGAAGAACAGAGAGGTTAGATAAGCTTTCCTAGGCCACATGCCTCCATAGTGGTACAATAAATATTCAGATTGTGTTCTCCTGATACCTAGTCCATTACTTTTTCTGATGTTCCAGGAAATATATTAGATAATTCCCTAAAGTGTGAATTTTCAACCAGATAAGTTTTCTCTATGGGGCTTCACCCTTTTCTCTCCTCTGTTGTTTATAACGGATAGTAATAAACTTCATAAAGGGCCTGAAATTGTTGAATCCCTACTTCAGTAATTAGTTAGGGAGCTCTCTGCCCCATCCTGGTGACAGGTGAGATGCGAGGTGTCTTAACTAAGGCAACTATTCCCTTCTGATCCTATTGGTGGGCATCTGTTTCTAGTTGTAACTGACCAAACACTCCCGTTGCAGGGAAACTAATAACATCTTAACATATGGTCTTGAATCTGGGCCGTCTAATGACCTTGCATGGAGATTAACTGAAGGTGTTAATGGCATCGTTCCCAGCCAGGAACGTCCAAATACTGGCTTGGCCTCCTATGTACATGTTTTAAGAGGATTTGCTATTGATACCGAACTGGATTAACTTTAAATATAAAGAAAAATACTGTAACTTCAGCAAGCACCTGTGAAGCAAGTTTCTGTAGCTAAGCACTCTGGATTAGTGCTCCTTCAAGCAGGGTGCAGGATAATGAATTTGACATCCCATTTTGACTCCCTGGGAAAAATTCCCAGGATACAATCTTCTTAAGTGGGGGTATTATAGAAAGCAAAATTCTGTTGAGGGTGAAAAATTCATTCTATGACCTTCTATAATACTGTGCATGGAAAATACCATTAGAGATTAGAGTTGATTTATGGGTGTTCTGTGCTATTATCGCCCCCTCCCCCATCTCACCCGGGCAGGAGAAATGGGCACAAGACCAGTGAAAAAAACTATAGCTCGAACTATATTTCCTCAAGTATTTACATAGAAATGTATTTAACTTCCAGGAAGCTTCAAGCTTAGTTATCATAATTATCTCATGCGTTGATCCTGGTACAATCGTCCCTTCTCTCTATCGGTTCTATTTTCCTTTTTTATTTCTATTTTAACTACCCTAGCACTTGTGTGCTTATGTACGTGTGTTTATTATAATCCACCTTAAAGGCTTCTTCAGGAATATAAATTGTAAAGACATAAAAGTAAACATAGAATAGTTTCCTTTCGTGCGTATATTTACAAACCCATAAACTCTAAGGAAGAGTGAATCGGATTTTAAAAACATTGAGAATTACTTTTACTGGGTTTTTCTTTGCTCAGTTTATTCAGGGATTTTGGCCAAAGGAACCATATAAAATATGTCAAAACCAGATCCTCTTCTGGCTGCACAACTGGTTAGAAAGTAAAAATTATTGACTCAGAGCACCACCAATTCAATCATGCCTGAGGGAACAGACCCTTGAAATTACTATTTCACAAGTCTTTTTTGAGGAATTACTCAGTGCCTAGTTCACGGAGTATTCCCTCCCTGTGCTCTTGCAACACTGTACGTACAGCTCCCTTACATCATTGTACAGATTTGTGTGTATTTTCTCTCTTCCCATTTGTCCTGACTGTGAGCTTCCTGAGGGCAGACTTGTGTCTTGTTTACTGTTTAAATGCCCAGTTTCCAGCAATGACTGACATACAATAGGCACATAATTAGGCACAGATTTTTGTGGACGAATAATTCTGTGAGGTATGCAAAAAGGTCTTAGATACCATCCTGACTGCAAAGAGATGATCATATTTTTGTGGTTTTAGTACTTATTGTTCTGAAACAAGCAGAATGGAATTCATCCATAGTATTACTGACATTAAACATATGCTTTCACAAGCTCACCGAAGCCAGAGAGGTAGTTTTATTTAGGTCACCCAACAACACACATTTGTGCTTACTGAGAAACATTCTGTAGCATATGAAAAAATTCTAAATGCTTAATTAATCATTCTTACAAACAGCGCATTTTGTGCTCATGTACTTGTGCCAACAAGATTCCACATGTACATTTTGATTTTCCCCTAAATAAAAATTTCCAAACCCTTTTAAAAAAAAGCTTACCCCGTTATATTCAGATAAAAGCAGTAAAGCATGGAGTGGGCCAGCTTTATCTAATTTTCCAAATTGAATAAAATGAAGGACAAATAAATGGATGACGAAAAGCAATGTATGTCTGATTCATTTGGCTTTCCTGTTGGCCAAGCCACTCAGGGAATTCAGTTGGCTAGGCTGAAATTCCTTGCACATTTGGCTCTCAAGGTCGGGTAGAATGGCGCACCATCCACTGGGCAGCCCACAGCAAAGACAGCCACACAAACCAAAAGGGAAGGAATGCCGAGTTGAACTGTCATTGACCTGCCAGACTCAGGTGTCTGTGAGCTGTGAAACACAAGTGGAGTTATGAAGAGATCATGTGGCCCTGGATATTGCAAATGCACCACAGACTGCTTCCCCTCACTAAAATGAAGTGATGCAGAGATACCTCAGTGGAAAAAGCAATCAGTGGCAGGGAATGAAGTTCCTTACTTTTCTTTCCCCATCCTCTCCCTCCCAATCCTTTCAAATCGCCCTTGGGTCCAACTTGGGAGTTCTTGCAAAGGCTAAAGTCCAGCAGCTCAACAGCTATTAAACACGGTCATAAAGTGAAGATGCAGCCCTCAAGTTGGGCTCTTGGCAGTGTCAGAGGAATATGGCGAGCCGTAGAACTCTTTTGCTGACAGGAAATAATGGAAGGGATGAAGGGAGGAGGTGTGGACAAACCAGATTGGGACTTGGAGATGACGACCCATGGAGCATACTAACCCACTCCGGTATTGCTATTTAGTACCCGTGAAGTATACCATTATGCATTATTAAATTCATCTGTTATTGAATCATGAATCCTTGTTCCCTGATAAGAAAGGGAGATGATTTCTTAGTTTAAATTAAAGCCCTGCCTCCTTATTTAAATAAAACTGTATTACTGGCTGCCTAGCATGCTAATCAGAAAGCTACATTAAGCAGGTAGGACTATACGAATCGAAAAATCATGAAACAAGACTTTTCAGCCAGACATTGTTCCCTTGCCTGCTTTTCATGACAGCGGATTTCCTACTTGCAGTTGATAAGACAACGGCAAATGAAGATAACAACATGAGAGGGAAATCATTCACTCTAATGGGCTCCACCTGTGCAGACTTCAGCTCATTTACATGGCTGCAGAAAAATTAGAAATCATGCGGCAATTAGTCTGTTCTAGATTATGCAGTGTGTCAACTGATACCACTCAGGAGAGCACTAGTGCTAAAATGGTTTCAGAAGATAAATCTGCTCTCCTATACAAACAGTTTTAATTACCTGGAAAACGGCATGGCCTATTGAGAAATCTCCACTGTGAACCTGGGCTGCTCTCCCGCTATTGGAATCAGATGTCGGGAAATTCCAGTGTTTATGTAATTGACTCATATAATATTTGATGACTTGTTGAAACTGAAATTGGGCCTTTTGGTCGGCTCCCCAGTTGTTCATCAAATGCCCCTTTAATGTCTCGGTTATGGTTGGTCAGGGGAAGAGAAGTCAGATTTTTTAAAATGCGTCTGTTTACTGGCACCCTTTGCTTCTCGAAACTTAGCTCTTATAAGTATACAAATCAGAGAATTTATCATAAAATAATTTCAAATATGGACCCTGAGTCAACTGATCAAGCAACTATGAACAACTCCTTATGAATAAAATGTTAAGACCATTAAGGTTTTGGATTCTTAAGATAGTGGGGTAAAATTTTCTATTCATTTTGGCCTTGAGGTATATATAACTTTCTTAAAAACCATGGACGTGTCTAGAGAAATAACAGTCATGAAAATCCAGCTTTTGTGTTTATAAGGGAACATTTAAAGATTTTACTTGGATTTGCTTATAGAAATGCTTATATATTTACACCCACTTTATTTATTTAGTCATTTTTGTTTTTATAATTGTTTCATTGGATTTGGAAGTAATGCAGTAAAGTTGGGGTTAATGGAGGCATCCCTTTGAGAGTTTTAGTCCTCGGGTAGGGACAACTTCTTGGGATATTGGTAGAATGTTTGTATTCTGCCTGCACCTTCAGGGAAGACAGGATCAAGGGTTCTTTTGGAAAATAGCAGGCAAGCACTTAGCATAGTCCACTAGAGTTTGCTTCCAAAGCAAACCTAAAAAATGCCTTCTGGTTGGTGGATGGCAGTAAGAGTGGGGCATGCCTTAAAAGGCAGGCAATGTGCACCTTCAGTGATGAAAGCAGGGCCAATCTTACCTACAGATAAAGAAGGCAATCCCCTCATGTAGATGGGCTTTCAGCCAGGAAACCTCTACTGGCCAAGAGATTTCTTCCAAACTTGCTCTCTGAGATTGACTTCAAGATTCTAATCCTGACTAAAGATAAAGAATATCCAGGGACACTTCACACGGAACTTTACTGGTTTCCACTTTTTGTCCCAGAAGCTTTAGTCTCATGAGGGTTCTCTCAACAAAAGACCTGCAAAGACTATCAGTTTAACAAAAGTGGCTGTAGCCCCTTCCTAAGTAACAAAATGAATATACTATGCTAGGGCCCTGAGATGTGCTCCGGTAAAGAAATTTGTTGAACCCAGCATTTTCCAGATTTATCTGAAATAAGTAAAATACTCCTCCCCACGCTTTTGTAATGGAGCACTCATTCACATCCAGTATCCAAGAAAACAACTTTGGGTCACACCCCTGCAGTCCCAGAGTGAATGGCCCGAGCAGGCTTTGCCTTTGGACAGGAGGACACAGGACTTTTGGGCCACAGTTTATGGTGCTAGAGAGCACAGAGGCCAACTTCACTGGCCACATGGGTTTCTTTGGCTTACTTCAAAGGCAATTTCCTCCCATGTCAACTCTTACCTGCACAATATATACACAAAGGCACACACACAGACACATACCCCCACACAACCCCAGCCCCATCAGGTCCATCAGAGTTTAACACAATTTTGCAACTGAGGCTCCTTATGTGAGCCACTGAACACAGAAAATGTTTTGAATGACAACATTCTCATTCTCTTTAATCTGAGAGGGACCTTAGAGACGGTGCATTACAGGTGAGGACAGCAAGGCCCAGAGGGATGGCCCAAGTTGCTCTGGGTGACATACTGAACCGGGACGGAATAGGACTGTCGTTCAGGTCTTCAGACCAGCGACTGGAGTTTGTTCTGCCACATCCCTGTGCTCTGCCATTACCCGGGGCCCTTCGGTAGAGGAGAGGGCAGGCCCCATTCAGGAGTCCTAGCCACAGACAGGTGAGTTTATCACCTCAGAAAAGTAGGTCACTCAGGACCCTGAAATTCAGAGAGACGTGGACAGTACTGAGAATAACAAGCCACAGAAAGTCCTCAGGGGAACTGTGAGTGTCCTGGAGAGAACAGGAATCTGGGTGTAAGGCGGTGAGTCAGGATGTTCTAGAGTCAGAGTCCTTTCATGGGTGTGAAAACTTGTCCCCTTCCACAGCGCCAACACATCAGGGGTCATTCTGTTTCTAGAAGGATGTTAATAAAGAAAGGTCCAGTTGGAGAAGGTGAGAACGCATGGGGTGGGGGAATCTGAGCTCAGGATGGGGACTCCAGCCAGTCCTTCCCATACACAAGGGCTGTCCTCAAGGGGGGATTCAACTTTAAAAAGTAAAAACAACAACACAACTAACTTTCTGTTTCTTGGTGCGCCTATTTGATGGAATATGTAATATTCACTAGAAATAATGGTGATTCTTAAAATAAAAACCTAGAAGTAAATTGGATTGAGAAATATTTTAAGCATAAGAACAATGGAAGAAATGAAAAGAAATATCTATGGATTTGATTACATAAAATGTAAAATATTTGTATGTTAGGAAATGTGATAAAGTCAAAGGCAAGCTGGTAAAGTGGTTTGTCATCAATATAATAGGCAAGTGTTTTAACACCTTGTTGGAGGTGGGAGGAAAGGTACGCTGTGCTTTTAGAATAGGCAGCACTTGCTGCATCAGCCATACATCATCCTCTGGAAATTTGTTCTTGGCCATCACTGTTCTTTGCTCTTTAAATCTCCTGAGGTCACGAATGTGTCCTCTCACAGCTTCTTTGAGCCACTGTTGATTACAGTTATGAGATGATCCCCACAGGCTGCATTGATATTTATGGCACATTTCATAAGATCAAAGGTTTTCAGCTTTTGCCTGCTAACTTTTTTTTTTTTTTTTTTTTTTTGGTACGCGGGCCTCTCACTGTCGTGGCCTCTCCCGTTGCGGAGCACAGGCTCCCGACGCGCAGGCCCAGCGGCCATGGCTCACGGGCCCAGCCGCTCCGCGGCACGTGGGAATCTCCCCCGACCGGGGCACAAACCCGCGTCCGCTGCATCGGCAGGCGGACTCTCAACCCCTGCGCCACCAGGGAAGCCCTGCCTGCTAACTTTTATCTTCATTTTCTCAGTCACTTCAGTGAAGGCACTTGTAGTGACCTCATAATTTGCATTTAACACCCAGAATGACATTCTGCCTTTGTTTCTTTGCTTCAGGCCCAGTGCCAATACTCGTAACCCTTCTTTTTTTTTTTTTTTAGTCATTATAAATCAAAGGGTCTGTAGAATACAATAAAATCACAGAAGAGATACAACAGATAAAGCCACACCTTTGCAAACACCCTTGATTTAGTGAGTACTCTTGAGCAGGAGTTGACTGAGGGAGTTCCCAGTATGGTTCCCAGAGTATATGGTAGATTCCACCATACCAGCTTCCACTGACTAAGAGCATAGTGGAGCCCTCAGAATATGGGACAAAGTTAACATATGGACTGTTAGCTCTGAGTCAAGGGAGGCTCAGTCCTTCATCTTCTCTATCTCCACTCACTCCCTTGGTGATCTCACCCTGAATTATGGCTCTAAATACCAGATAGTGTTGACTACTTGGAAATGTATGTCTCCAGCCCAGACTTCTCCCTTGAACTCCAGACTCATATATCCTACTGACTAACTGACATCTCCACTTGGAAGTCTAATAAACATCATAGATTGTCACCTCCCAAATGGAACTCCTGACCTTCTCACGCATGGACCCCTTCCCCATCGCAGAAAATGATAATTTCATTCTTCCACGTGCTCAGTCCTCTCTTTTTCTCATCCCCACCTCTGACTGAGTAGGAAATTCTGCTGACTATTATCTTCAAAATATATCCACAACCTGACCACTTCTCACCACTTTCAGGCAATTCTGCTGGTCCAAGCCCCATCATTAATCACATCAGTGATTGCAGTGATTTCTAACTGACCTCTCTATTTTGCCTTTGACATCCACAGCGCAGGCTCATCATAGCAGCCAGAGCCTGTCATGTCAGACCTTTAACAAAGGCTTCCCCTGATTCGGAGGAAAAGCTCACATCCTCACAATGGCCAGAAGGCTTAACTAGTCTGTCACCCACACCTTACCTCTTTCACACGGTCTCGAAATCACCTCTAGTTAGCTCATTCTGTTCAAGCGATGCTGGGCTCCTTGAATGTGTTTTTTGAACACACCAGGCGTGCTTCTGCCTTGGGGATTTTTAAACATTTGTTTTTTTCTTTGGCCTGGATCATTCTTCCTCCAAATATCTTCACAGCTCTCTCATCTCCCTCAATCTTTGCCTAAATGAGTCCTTCTCAGTGAGGCCTTCACAGACCACACTATTTAAGACTGTAACCCTTATCCTGATATTCCTTATTTATTTCCTTACTTTATTTTTGTCCATGGCACTTATTCTGTATGAAGTTATAACTTTAGTTAATTATGTAATGTCAGTTTCTCTGCCCTAAAATATAAACACAGTAAAGGTAAAGGTTTTTGTCTCAGTCTTCCACTGCTATAAACTTAGTGCCTGGAACAGTGCCTGGAACATAGGAGACAAACAAAACATGTTTGTTGAGTGAATGAATAAAGGGAGGAAAAAACATTTACATATTTTTTAATTACACAAGATTAGATATTTGGGAGAGAAATATACTTGTGACAAATCAGTGCTGGCTTTGTAAGTAAGGTTGACATCTGTGACATCTCAAAATCTCGATGCATTTATGTAAAAGTTTCTTTTTCATTTGTACGGTCTATTGTGGATGTTCCTGATGAGGCAGGTCTCCTGAATGGCTCTCCTACAAGCAGTAACTCAGAGATCTAGGCTAGTCCATCTGTCATTATCTACATCCTCAGAATCCTTGACTTACACCAAACAGGAAATAGAGGCAGATAGACAGTTACTGCATGAAAGTTTGCATGAGATACTGCATGGGATCAGTTTGCAAATGACATACATATTTTTGCTCACTTTCCTTTGACCAGCATTCAGGTACATGGTCTCACCTAGACGCAAGGATGATGGGGAAGGAACTGGGAAAAACAGCTTAGCTGCATGCCCAGGAAAGAGTAGAACTAGATAATGATGAACATTAGCAGTCTTTATGATGTATAGTTAGATCATATAAACTGATAAGATAAACAGTAAGTTCCTAAGAAACCCTAATTAGGCAGCTCGTAGGAGAGAAAATCTAAAATGCTAAGGAACATATAAAAGAATGTTTAACATCTATGTGCTGATTTTTGTGTAGACATAGCTTTCAAATCCTATAGGGATATACCGAGAAGTGAGATCGCTGGACCATATGGTAAGAGCATGATTAGTTTTAAAAGAAGCAGCCACTGTCTTCCAAACTGGCAGTATCATTTTGCATTCCCAACAGCAATGAATGAAGCTCCATATCCTCACCAGGATATTGTGCTATTAGTGTTCTGGATTTTAGCTATTCTTTTTCTTTGTTTGTTTAATTATTTATTATATGTACTTTGATGGGAGCATAGCTGATTTACAATATTTCATTACTTTCAGGTGTACAACATGGTGATTCAATATTTTTATAGGTTATATTCCATTCAAAGTTATTATAAAATATTGGCTATATTCCCTGTGCTATATAATATAATCCTTGTACCTTATTTATTTTATACATAGTAGTTTGTACCACTTAATCCCTTACCCCGCCCCCCTTCTCTCTTCCCACTGCTAACTACTAGTTTATTCTCTATATCTGTAAGTCTGTTTCTGCTTGTTATATTCATTCATTTGTTTCATTTATTAGATTTCACATACAAGTGATAGCCTGAAGTATTTGTCTTTCTCTGACTTATTTCACTAAGCATAACACCCTTCAGGTCTATCCATGTTGTTGCAAATGGCAAAATATCATTCCTTTTTATGGCTGAGTAATATTCCATATATATATATATATATATATATATATA